>WSFP011480098.1:0-16316 GCA_009831015.1 Picea engelmannii
TAATGCAGGGAAATAAACAATGGCACATTCAGCATCAGTCACATATATGAGAAACATAGAGACAGATATTTCCTGAGGAAACCCACACAGGGTTAAAACCTCTTTTTCTTTATATGATAAGTAATGGTTACAATCTTTACATTATCATACATATGAGCACCAACTCATAATGAGGCTACAACCTCTATTTAGTAAGCTGCAACTTGCTAAGAGTACCAACTCTCTGTTTTCTCTAGCACCCACTAGAAGGAAGCACCAACTCCCTGGTTTCTCTAGCACCAACTAGAAGGAAGCACCAACTCCCTAGTTTCTCTAGCACCAACTAGAAGGAAGCACCAACTCCCTGTGTTCAAGCACCCACTTGAACCTCTGAGGACAACCGTCCTCCCTAGCACCTCCCAACCACCCTGAAATATAAATCTTTGCTTCTGAAACTTATTACAGTGATATAATGTTCAACAATGGCTTACCCGACTTATCACTGTTCTGCCGCATTTCGTTGCTATGTTTGCCTCATTGCCTTTCTGCTCCCATCACTTGCGCTGTCTGGTCTTCTTCTTTTTATGATCTGTGTGCCATTTCCATTCTCTACACAGTTCCTCTTCCGTGATATTCATCTGCTGCACTCTCCTCCTTCTTCACACCTGAATCACCTTTACCAACAACACTCACAACAACCTCCAACAACAACAACAACAACAACAACCTCATCTCTTCTCTGTACCATGTATTTATAGCTTCTGTGCACCTTGTGCATGCAATGTTCGCCATGCTTCTGCATGCAGACTCTGCCTCCTTATCCTCCACCTCTCAAGTGCTCTATCTGATCATCATCATGACTCTTCAGCTTCTCTGGTGGTTCACCCCGCACGTTCAACATTACTGGAGGTTATACTAAGATTCCTCAGCCTCTCTGGAAGTTGAGACTCTTCGTCTTCTCTGTGACAATCGAGCTCAGATCAACGGTCCACATCTTTTGGTGTATTGACGGTCATGATCTTATCGTGATCTCGCATCTCGTTGTTTCTTCGCTGGAGTTTCTCGTCACTCCAAGTCGCGATAGGTGAGACTCAAAGATGGAGCTCAGATCAACGGTCCACATCTTTTGATGTATTGATGGTCAGGATCATTTCGTGATCTCGCATCTCGTTGATCCTAAGATGGAGATTTTCGTCACTCCAAGTCGCGATAGGCGAAACTCCGAGATGGAGCTTTATGGTGCTTTGATCTTTCGCCACACGTCCTCTTGATCCAACGGTCCTTGATTAAATTGCAATTTCGCATCCCGCTGTTCCTTTGACTTTCCAGTCAGCGACATGACGATCTTTCGCCACGTGTCCCCTTGATCCAATGGACCACAATTAAATCGCGATCTCGCATCTCGTGGATCTGGAGATGAATCATCTCGAATCTCCAAGTCACGATCCGCGAAACTCTGAGATGGAGCTGAGATCAACGGTCCACGTTTGATCTCTATTTAACGGTTGCGATTGAATCACCATATCGCATATCGCGATTTCTGCATTGTTTTCTTTGCCTCTCCATGTCGCGATTCGCGAAACTCCGATATGGAGTATGATCAACGGTCCAGATCTAATTTCTATTTGACGGCTGCGATTGAATCGCCATATCGCATATCGTGATTTCTGCATTGTTTTATTTGCCTCTCCATTGACTGGAATCAATGGTTCAGATTCAACCTTAATCTGACGGCTCAGATTACATCGCGATTTCACATATCGTGAAATCGGCATTCCTGATGTCAAGTGACTTTGTCATTTCAAAGTCTCGATCCCTGATGCCTCTCCATTGGCTGGAATCAACGGTCCAGAATCAACCTCGATCTGACGACTCAGATTACATTGCGATTTCGCATATCGCGATTACGCCCGCTTCTCCTTGTTAATATTCAGATCTGACGACCCTCATGCTGTCGGGAATTTTGGATGGGATCCAACGACTGTGGATCTCTGTCTTCCTTCTCCTCTGCAAACTCCTGTATCTTGAGCTTTGCTGCACGCATTTTCCTCAACATTGTTCCTCTTGAGCTTTCACATCTGAATCCCCAAGGGATATTATCCTTCTTATCCTGCCATCTCCACTGTTGTACTTGCCATCAATGACAAGCATACGCTACTTGGTAAACATTTGCCAACAGAAAATGAGAGTTAAAGTCGGAGAAAGGGGAAGTAAAACCTCAGTTAACTCAATCACGTGTGTCAACTCACACTCTACTATTTCATGTACCTTATTCACTTCACTCATGGACTTCATCAATGCATGTGCCACATGTCCCTAAGACAAGGGATGAATATCCTCATGAAAGATGCATCCAAGTTTGGCCACTTGTCATAATCTAAAGCTGCCACATTTCAAAGTATAAACCTACCATTTTTCACCCTACATGGCAACCATACCTGCTATATATATCCCTGCTAAAGATATACATGCTACAAATAACAATATGGCCTAAAAAATAGGAAAAGTCCAAATATGTCCATGACTACTAGGAGACAATGGCCAAATATAGTATGTATAAAAATAAACATTGTTAAAAATATAAACTCCTCACATGGAAATGAAAAATGGGATCATTGGATTTGATTTTATGTAAGGAACCCAAATATGTGCTTAGAATCATCATTTAAACCCTGGATCTCTGACTGCTAAAAATATAAAGTTTCTTGCATGTTGTCCGAAAAAGGTTCACTGGAATCATGAGCTCCCAAAGACTTTGACTATGTAATAAAAATTATCATGTGGACCTTCAATCTCTGTCTCCTAAAAAGTAGTGAATATGCTAAAAATAGACATCTCTCTCTATCCATGAAGACATGTGCAAACTTCTGTCTCTGAAACAAAGAACACTACCAAACCAATCATGTACTTGTACTCATATGGGAACTAACCTTGGCTCATGGCAAGCTATCTCTGGGAAAAATATATGAATGTCAGCCAAATAAATCAATAAATCATGTTGACTCTTAACCCTTAGGATTTTCAAGTGATAAAATCCAAGGGTTAACAACACATTTAAACAAAAAACGAATAATTAAAGAATTTGTGATCTAAAGGAAATTTACCTTCACAATAAATATTTTAATATTTTATTAAATTTATTGGGATGAATTGTTCCAGTTGAATATCCATGATAGTTTACATATCAATGTCCTTGACAAGTTCCATAAGAAGAGGGTCATCATGGACAAATTTTACTAATCCTTATATTAATCATTTAAGAAGAAATCATTATATTAATCATTTTACTAATCATTATATTAATGATTAATTATATTAATCATTATATTAATCATTTGAGAAGTATATTAATCATTATGAACACTAGGAGATTCATTAGGTAGAGGAAGAAATCCTTGGAAGTGAAGCTAAAAGATCATTCTTGCTCCTAAATACTCTTGACATGGATATTCTTCAAAAATATGAGTAGAATGAAAATAAAAATGAAATTAGTCATCTTCACACAAATAAAAGATATCTCCATACCATTCTTCATAAGCATATTCTAGACCTAACCACAAATATACCTCATTATAATATTCAATATTTAAGGAAAATTCCATACAAAATATCTCCAAGAATTTTACACATCTTTTTTTGAGTATGTCATGCTAGGGTTTGTCAATTGGTTTAGCTCAAGTGGTTGGGAGGAATTATTTTTATCCTCCCCTCATTATAATATTCAATATTTAAGGAAAATCCCATACAAAATCTATCCAAGAATTTTTACACATCTTCTTTTGAGTAGGTCATGCTAGGGTTTGTCAATTGGGTTTAGCTCAAGTGGTTGGGATCAATTATTGTTATCCTCCCCACTCAGGTTCAATCCCCACATGTGACATGTTGATCTCATAAAGAGTATGTTGTTGTAAATACTTTGAGCCTCGTTGTTGACCGACCTTGTGCCTTGAAAATTCTAGGGTTTACCCTGGGTACAATCCTCAACAAAACAATGGAAGTGAGAATTGATGAGCTCTATTACTAATTTGAAGCATCCCAATACTCCAAAATGAGACAAATTCAACAATAATAAGTAAGAAACTAAAATAAACAAGAGAAATAAACTAATTGCACTTGGAAATCTTGTAGTATGGAAGAAGAACATCTCCATGTAATAATGCTAAAACGATCAATATGTTAGTATTGAGAATCTAATAATTGATTGAATACAAGTAAGGAGGGATACCCCTTTTAATACTACTCTCATAATAGGGTTGGATTGCACTTGGAAACCTTGTAGTATGGAAAAAAACATCTCCATGTAATAATGCTAAAATGAGCAATATGTTACTATTGAGAGTCTAATAATTGATTGTATACAAGTAAAGAGAGAGACCCCTTTTAAATACTACTCTCTTAATAACACCTCTCCACTAACAAAGTGGTGAGTCATTAATATATATAACTAACACCTACTCACTAATTTACTAATAACTCATTTATACTTTTAATTAACTAACTTAGTAATGAGCATTAATGAGCTTCCAAATAAAATAGTTGACCCAACAAAACTCTTAAATTAAGAAGAATCAAACACTTTGAAGAAGAAAGATTTCATATCCCATGATTTCAAATTTGACATAAATCAACAACTTATTTAAAAATTAAAAGAAATAAAAGAAATAAAGACTTTTGACGAGGGAGGTCACATGAAACATGAATATGACACTGAAGGATATTTCCATTAGAATCGGAGGTTATGTGATCAGAGGATATTCTCAAATAAGTGAAGGAAATAAAGACTTTTGATGAGGGAAGTCACATGAATATGATAAGAATATTCTCAAATAAGTGAAGGAAATAAACACTGTTTTTGATGAGGGAGGTCACATGAATATGATACCGAAGGATATTTACAATGAGGAGGTTATGTGATCAGATCATATTCTCGAATAAGTGAAGGATATGGTAATGTTTAAAAAAATTGAAAATTCAATATTTTTATACATTTTAAATATAAATATATATATATATTTTTATAAATTATTTTTATTTAATAATTATTAGATAAATTACATTCAATGATTTTTTTTTAACCTATAATTATTATATTAATAAAAAGAAAAAAGATTTTTTTTATTTTATGAAATACAAGTATTAGGATTCTCATGGAATTTGGAGGAAAAATAGAGTTATTCTATGCATGGGGACTCGAAATTTTCTCACCATGTTGAAGCATATGCATTGTTACAAGGATTGAGAGTGACATTGGATCGTCATATCTGTTGAGTTTTCAATAAGCTAGGTTAAGCATGTAGTTCATTTTAATTTTGCATTTGTCTTAATTATAAACAATAATATTGTAGCAACCAAGATTACAAGAAGAAACACCATGCACAAGAACACACGAAGTATTTTGGGAAACACTTCTAAACAAGGGAAGAAAACCCAACTAAATCATTTGCTATATTCTTCAAGAGAAAGACCTTCACCACCAATAAGAGTTAGCACACAAGAGGGTGCTCAAACCCTAGAAGACTAGTGCCCAAGAGAGGTGTGCACTTTTCCCAAGAAGGTGTACTTGTTGAAATTTCCAAACTTGTGTGAAGGATATTATTCCACAATGGGGGATCTTCCTTTACTTATATTGAACTTTTCCTATCAACAAAAATGTCTATTGTCACAACAGGGCCGACCTCTCTAAGTCACATTATAATTAATATTAACCAGATTAATTATCTTTTACATTTATTACTAATCACATTAAGGTGGGGTCAACCTGTACCCTTTACATTACAATTAGGGTTACAGGCAGGTCTGACTCTTGAACAATATAACAAGGGATATGATGCACCCACTAGTGCTCATCCACTAGGGGCACATCCATAGGGATGTCCATATCTCTGGCTCACTGCATTACACAGAAGAACCACTTCTTCACACGTTCACCTGTGCTCGTCCACAGGCACGTCCACTCAACAGATCTTCTTTCCCACTAGTGCATTACACAAGAGAGTCATATGGAGTTTCTCGTCAACTCTTCAGCTCAGAGGAGGCTAATAAAACATGTTCTCATGACGATGCACCCATCAATTTGGGATTTCACACGTTCACCTTGTGCTCAACCATAGACACGTCCAACTCAACAGATCGCCTTTCCCACGGGATAATCATCTGGAGTTTTTCTCAACTCTCTGAATGGAGGAGGTCATCTCTACATTCCAGCTTTATCTTAGATAGGAACCACGTACCCTTCTTAGGGGCTTTCTCTCAGGTTTGTAAGCTGGAGAAAGTCTCACATAGCTGCAATGGTCAACATCTCATAGGTTTGTAAGCTGGAGAATGTCTCACATAGCTACAATCATCAACACTCCCTCTCATCTAGGGAGGCATTTTCCACCAGGCCAAGTCTCTCACGAAAATACTCAAACTTTGTCTTGGCAAGTGGTTTGGTGAAGATATTTGCAATCTATTCATGAGTAGAAAGATATTGTGCGTGTATTGTATTCCTCTACACCATGTCTATGATATAGTGATACTTGATTTCAATGTGTTTCAATCTGTCATGAAACACCAGGTTCTCGGAGAGATTTACACAGCTCTGGTTATCACAATGAATAGTAGTAGGATCCATCTCATGATCGAACAAGTTAGTCAGAAGTTTGCGAATCCATACTGCTTCATGAACTGCCACACTCAATGCAATGTACTCTGCCTTTGCGGTGCTTAAATCCACAGAGCTTTGTTTTCTGCTACACCAGGAAACCATGGCCGATCCTAAGGTGAAGCAACAACTGGAGGTGTTTTTTCTGTCTACTGCACTTCCTGCCCAATCTGCATCAGCATATCCTTGTAGGCTCAAGTCCACATTGGATGCATATCTCAGGCCATAACCAATTGTGCCTCGTAAGTATCTCAATACATGTTTTTCAGCTATCCAGTGTGTATGTTTCGGTTGGCTCATAAACTGGCTAAGCACATTTACTGCATAGCAAATGTCAGGTCTGGTGTTAACCAGATACATCAGAGATACAATCAACTGTCAGTATAAGTGTGGATCTACATCTCCTAAATCAGTATCACTCATTTTCTTTAAATCCATTACCATTGGAGTAGGCATGGATTTGGATTCTGTCAAACTGAACTTTTTCAGTATCTCCATAGTATATTTTCCTTGACTTAGGAAAATCTCATCTATTCTATGCCATACTTCTAGTCCCAAGAAATAATGCATCAAGCCCAAATCCTTCATTTCAAATTTAGCAGTCAATGCTTGTTTTCATTCAACAATGAGTCTCTCTAAACCGGTGAGGAAAAGATCATCCACATATAAGACCAAAATTAGACACTCATTGCCTTCAATGTGATAATACAAGTTTGGATCAACAACACTTTTGTTGAAGCCCAAACTCATCAGAAACCCATCCATTTTCTCGTACCAAGCACGTGATGCTTGATTTAGACCATATAGGGATTTCTTCAACCTGCATACATGAGATTTTTCATTGTGTACAACAAAACCTTCTGGTTGCTCAATACAAACTTCTTCCTCAATTTCACCATTGAGAAAAGATGTCTTTACATCCATCTGATGTAGTTTCCAACCCATGGAAGCAACTAGTGCAATGATATATCAGATGGAGGTATATCTGGCTACTAGTGAAAAATTCTCGTCATAGTCAACTCCCTCTATTTGTGAAAATCCTTTGGCCACAAATCTTGCTTTGTATTTTTCAATGCTTCAATCAACATCATGCTTGATTTTGTAAATCCATTTGGAAGTCACTACGGACTTTCCCTCTGGTCTTGGAACAACATCCCATAACATCATTTTTTAATATGGATTGATATTCTTCAGTCATGGAATCTTGCCATACTTGTTCACTTGATGCTTTTCCATGACAAGTTGGCTCTGAGTCAATAATGTGGGTCATGGTTGAAAGGTAGCTTGAGAATATTTTTGGTCTCTTGCTTTGTCTGGTTGTTCCTTGTGGGGCTTTATGCCCTTCTACTTCTTGTATATTTTGTCGGGCCCAAGCATGCCTTTTATGTCCAACTGCAATGTCTCTGGGTATGTTTCTTGGAGAAACTAAATCTATTGGAGCAACTGGATCAATTGGAGCTATTGGTTCATCCAGAATAATATATGTGTCCCTCTGAACTGTTGAAGGGGGAGAAGGTATTGTTTCACTATCAATTTCCATATGAGCTTCTATGGATTTCTGGAAGGCTACTTCTTCTTCAAAAGTAACATCTCTTCTTACTTCAAATTGTCTTTGACCTGGAATGTAGATTTGATATGCTTTTGAGGATTCATTGTATCCTACAAATGTGCCCTTTCTTCCTGAAGGTTCTAGTTTGGATCTCTTTTCTTTGGGTACATGAATATATACTAGACATCCAAATATTTTGAAGTGTCTGATCTCAGGCTTCACTTTGGTGAAAGCTTCTTCTGGAGTAATGTTCTCCAGGATCTGATGAGGACTTCGATTTTGAACATATACTATTGTCATACATGCTTTTGCCCATAGAGTCATAGGTAGACTCTGATCATGTATCATTTCTTTAGTTGCCTCAATGATAGTTCTGTTTTTCCTTTTAGCAACCCCATTTTGTTGAGGGTTGTAAGGGATTGTGAACTCCCTCTTTATTCCTGCTTCAATACAAAAAATGTTGAATTCTTTTGAGGTGTATTCTCCTCCATTATCTGATCTTAATATTTTGATTTTTCTTTTGGTCTGGTTTTCAATCTGAGCTTTGAATTCTTGAAATTTTGCAAGGACTCCATCCTTGTTCTTTAGAAAGTAAATCCAAATTTTCTTGGAGTGATCATCTATGAAGAGTACATAGTATAAGTACCCATTTAGAGATGCAAGAATCATTGGCCCACATACGTCTGAATGTATCAAGTCCAAGATTTCCTTGGATCTATTGTCACTGCTTGGAAAGGATCCTTTAACATTTTTTTCCAAGGGCACAACCTTTGCAAACACCTTTATGTTGAATCTGTATATTTGGTAGACCTGTTACCATTTTCCCTAGAGTTGGAAGAGCTCTATAATGAATGTGAGAAAGTATTCTATGCCATAACTCACTCAAGATGATAGTGTCATGTAATAAGGCTTGGATTGGTTTGATGGTCAATTTGTACAAGTTGTTTTCTCGGGCACCAATTACTTTGGAAGAGCTTATATGAGAGTCTTTATGCCATGCAATAACTCTTCCTTCTGAGAAAGTAATTTTGTAGCCTTTGTCTTCCAAGGCTTAGAGACAAGGTTTCTCTTCATTCCAGGTACATATAGTACTTCTTCTAGTTTAAGATGCATATCTGAGTCTAGTTGGAAGGTATAAGTTCCAACTCCTCTCACATTATATCTAGCATCATCTCCAAGAACAACATGTAGATGTGTCTCTTTCTCAACGAAATGTGTTCGGTGATTTCTAAGACCGATCATGTGCTTGAAGGCACCATTGTCAATTAGCCAAGTATTGTCATTGATAGGAACCATACCTGAGAGTGCCGAGATGTTGATGTCTTCATTTATTTTAGGTCTTTTCTTCTTGGAACTGATCTTGATTGAATCATCAAGCTTGCCTCCCATCATGATTTTTCTCATCTTTACAAACCCTTATCAACTAGGCTAGAAAACCTAACGGCTAGGCTAGGCTATCACTTTTAGGTTTTGTTAGGCTTATGAATGCCGACAATAAGCCTTGAGAAATATGATAACTCTGGTAAGCTAAAGAGCTTCTTCAAGGAGTTGCAAAATACAATTCTGAACTTTTCTGGAGAAATTGGCGAAACCCTAGAAACCCTTAGGGCCAAAAAATCAAAATGTTCAGAAATGCAATCTAAGACTTGTTGGAGGTGCGCTGAAGGAGGCCATACAATCCTATGTCCTTCTTAGCCCCAACTTCCAAGTTTTGAGTGTTGAAAACCCTCAGAGGAGTAGGTCGTACAGAATTTCTGGAAACCCTAGGAGGGCCATACGGTTTCTGCAAAAGTGAGAGAGAATGGCTGGAAAGTGTTTGTGCAATGGGATCTTCAAGACCTATGCTCTGATGCCATGTTGATTTTTCAATAAGATAGGTTAAGCATGTAGTTCATTTCAATTTTTCATTTGTCTTAACCATAAACAATAATATTGCAACAACCAAGATCACAAGAAGAAACACCATGCACAAGAACAAAAGAAGTATCTTGGGAAACCCTTTTCAACAAGGGAAGAAAACCCAACCAAATCCTTTGCTATATTCTTCAAGAGAAATACCTTCACCATCAATAATACTTAGCACACAAGAGGGTGCTCAAACCATAGAAGACTAGCGCCCAAGAGAGGTGCGCACTTTTCCCAAGAAGGTGTACTTGCTAAATTTTCCAAACTTGTGTGAATGATATTATTCCACAATGGGGAATCTTCCTTTACTTATATTAGACTTGTCCTATCAACATAAGTGTCTATTGGCACAACAGGGCCAACCTCTCTAAGTCACATTATAATTAATATTAACCAGATTAATCATCTTTTACACTTATTACTAATCACATTAAGGTGGAGCCGACTTGTACCCTTTACATTACAATTAGGGTTACAAGCAAGTATGACTCTTGAACAATATAGCAAGGGATCTGATACACCCACTAGTGCTCATCCACTAGGGGCACATCCATAAGGATGTCCATATCTCTGGCTCACTGCATTACACAAAAGAACCACTTCTTCACACGTTCACCTATGCTCATCCACATGCACGTCCACTCAACAGATCTTCTTTCCCACTGCATTACACAGGAGAGTCATCTGGAGTTTCTCGTCAACTCTTCATCTTAGAGGAGGCTAATACATCATCTTCATTTATGTTCTCATGACGATGCACCCATCACTTTGGGATTTCACACATTCACCTTGTGCTCAGCCATAAGCACGTCCAACTCAGCAGATCACCTTTCCCACAGGATAATCATTTGGAGTTCTTCTCAACTCTTTGAATGGAGGAGGTCATCTCTACGTTCCAACTCTGTCTCAGATAGGAACCATGTACCCTTCTTAGGGGCTTTCTCTCAGGTTTGTAAGCTGGAGAAAGTCTCACATAGCTGCAATGGTCAACATATCACAGGTTTGTAAGCTGGAGAATGTCTCACATAGATGAAATCATCAACAATATCCATTCCCTCACAATGGTACGAGATTCAAACATCATCATCTAATTAATGAACAAAAAATCCCTTCCAACTAATCACAATCTTGCATCAACTTTGGCTTGGGTTTCTCAAGAGGCCACTATATTTTAAAAAGATCATTTTTCCAGGTCCCAAGGGAGAACAACAATTTCACTGTCTCTCTTGCTAATGAAGCTACTAGATTGAAAATGAGACTTTTAAGTGCTAATGGTTCATTAGCCTATCAAATTATACATTGTGTTTCCCATGCACTTAATGGAAAGTACCTCCAATTTAAAGGGCTAATGGTTCATTAACCTATCAAATTATACCTTGTGTTTCCCATGCACTTAATGGAAAGTACCTCCAATTTAAAGGGCTAATGGTTCATTAGCCTATCAAATTATACCTTGTGTTTCCCATGCACTTAATGGAAAGTACCTCCAATTTAATAAACCACATGTCAAGCATGCACCATCCCCAATACCAGAGCATCCTAATAAACATGATGAGATCTAAGCCCCCCTCACACATGCTCAACTTGGTGAAGAACTATAAATTTAAATGTGTGTTGGTCTTAGTTGGGAGCATCCTAATAAACATGATGAGATCTAAGCCCCCCTCACACATGCTCAACTTGGTGAAGAACTATAAATTTAAATGTGTGTTGGTCTTATTTGGTTTGACTCTGTGGTTATGTTGGTTTAGTTGGCTCCAATAATTCATTTTAAAGTGGCTCCCTGTGTTTGTAATTAATTGCATGTGGTTATGTTGGTTTATTTGGCTCCAATACTCCATTTTAAAGTGGCAACTTGTGTTTTTAATTGCACATGGATTACATAGAATTGCAAGAGATCACAAGAGTTTTAAGATCACATAAGGAAATGATTCAAGGTAACCGGACTTTCATATTTACTGTTACAACCAAGATGTGTGACAATGAACAAGAGATAGTTTCTCAAATTGCTTCTATCATGGGTACCATAGTTCAATTAAAGCAACAAATTGATATCCTAGAGGTTGAATGTGACATGATAAGGAACATGGTTATCAATATGCGTAAAGATGCTCAATCCGAGGCATCTAATCAGACACATGCTCAATCTGAGGCATCTAATCAAACATTGTTTGTTAAGACATGGTGCACCAACTCTTTGAGAATATGGAAATAGAAGAATAGGAGAATAGAGATCTCTCTCAACCAACATGGGCTTAGAAGAGGCCATAAGCAAGGCCACAAACCATAGATATTTTAGGAGCTCAATTTCGCAGATGGGCTAATTTTCCATGGTTTTTCCCCAAAAAAGATTAGCTAATTTCCATATTTTCTAAAAAAGATTCTCCCAAATTCCATAGAATAAAGTTATTTTACCTTGAAAATAGCCAAAAATTATAGAAAATATATAAAATCCTTAGAATATTTTTACAAAACTATCGCAAAAAATATATATATTTTACATATTAAGGACTAGTAAGATTAGCCCATGTTTCTACATTTTGATATAAATTTCCATCCTTAAAATCATCTCTGCCACAAACCCAATATTTTATGATAAAATTATATTTTTTTAAATTATTAACAAATTAGATATAGAATCTACAACAACATTGAATACACATGGAAGTAATTTTGCCAATAGATATATGTAAAATTTGTATTTTGATTTGGCAAATTGTTTGAAACTTGAAAACATAGAGTATGATGTGATCGTGCTTATGATGAAATCGTGTTAATATGTTTTGTTTTGAAATTGGAAAACATACGATATGATGTAATAGTGGTAGGATGAAATAGAATGTTGCAAGAGTTTATTATTTATAGGAAAGGTGAATTTGGGAGCGGGAATAATATATATTAAAAAAATATAAAAAAATATTTTAGATTACAATGATACTTTAGATTACAATGTATAGAGATATTGATACATTTTAAATCTTATTTCAATAAAATTGAAAGTTAATAGAGGACAATGTTTCTCCTATTGCAACAATTACAATATTAAAATTACTAATTTAATTTGTGCTAATAATTATATGAATATATTTAACACAATATTGAAATTTTAATATCCATAAATATTCTATTAGAAAACGAGAAACAAAATTGAAAATAAATATATACAATTTTAACATCTTTTTAAAATTAAACTTTACATATATAAACTTTAAACATCTTTGAAAATTTGAAGCATTTTTCTTTTTTATTGGAAAAATAAAATAGTACTACTCTTCTAATATGAAAATACAATAAAAGTCAATGATATGGTTGGTTGATATCAACTACACAGTGGAGCAAATGCTTTTAGCTAGCTCTTCCTTTAGGACACTGGTTCCCAAGCTCTCAATTTTTTGATGTTGAAGCTCTCAATTCTTTGATGTTGAAGCTCTCAAAAAACTCCCAAATTCCCAAAAGAATTCCCAACCAATTGAGGATGTTCCCGTACAACTATGATGTAAACACATGTGAATTCCATTCACACAAAGGAGAGATATGCAATTCAAACAAAAAATAAATTAGAAAAAACATTTGAATGATGATGGAACGTGTACAAGGAATTTATATAAATATAAAACATTTGTATCCATATTAAAGCATGTCACAGCCAATTGTTTGTTTGGAAACAACTCAGCACATATGAAGGATTGATAGTAGATAAGCGTGCTCTCATATTTAATCTGTGCTACTTGCTTTACTAAGAGTGTTGTCATCTTTAATCTGTGTTACTCTCTCTTACAGAAAAAAACTACAAGTCAGTTGAATTACAATCCAGGTAATTGACCGAAGCCTAATAAGCTCTCTTGTAGTATTCCACCATTACATCACAATTTCAATGTAATCTCATATTAAACCATAAAAAACAAATCAAAATTTGCATAAACTTACCAAAGCTTTCAGTTAAATTTACAGATAAAAAAATCTCAAACTAACAGTATTGATGGATTTGTAGAAAAGTAAAAATTACATAAACTTTATCAAAGTTTCCAGTTAAGCTCACAGTAAAAAGTAGTGCACTGGTTTTGCCATACCTGGAAAAGAAATATATGGTCTATCATATTGTTTTTTTGACAACAGGAATTAAAACGGTTCTTTTTTCATGTTGGTGGACTTCTAAAACTAGTAGTATATACGTTCTAAGGAATGGTTGGATCTGCAGATTTGAGTGGCTAAGTTTATATAATCTGAATGTTTTAAGGGTTTTTCAGTAAACTGAATCCATTTATACATTCAGAAAATACAATTTAAACAACAAAAAATAAATTTTTTGTCCAAATTTACATCACCCAATTCGGATAATAAAAATAAAATAAAACGTTTAGCCAAACGCCCTTCTAATGGATATTTAAAAAAGTTGGTAAAAGTTTAGTCCATACACATATGACAGGAACCAATTTAAAACAAAGCAGAGAACTTTTGATCAACTATGGAACAACACTGTCACGGGTAAACTGGAAATTGATGAAATGAAAATACGTTAAAAAATGGAAGGGATGAAATGCGGCCTCTGTACCTGCAAACTCATGAGAAGATCAGACAAATCTATGTTTATAGAAAATCTGCGTAAGCATGTTCTGCAAAAAGCCAATAAAATGCAACACAATGCATCTTTTAAAGGCGTATTTTCAACGTGCCAGAAACACAATTTCTCTGGCCTCTTGGCTTTTGAATATTCTGAAGTGAGGTAAGTTTTTGGATGTCTTCAAATAGATCAGTAAATTTAAAAACCAGAACTCATTAAATAGAGTTATAAACATATACACACACGTTTTAGTAAACTAAAACTAAAAATTACCTGAAAACTGTATTTCACTCCATCATTGTCCTCCTTTTCTACAGCAAAGCGTTCCTCAATGTGCCAGCATTTGGATCAATTCTGCTGAGAGAACTTGAGTCTGATCCCAGTGCCGGTACATCTGAGGAACGCCTTGCTCTATTAAATGCCCAGTACAGACTATACAGATGGCTATCCCTGTAACCAGTTAGGTGCTCAGTCGTTCTCCCATTTTAACACCCACTAATGAGAATGGCTCTCCTTTATGTTGGGTTGTTGTAATGTGTTTTAACACATCTTTAGATTAAATATAATTAAAAATTATTAAGTAGAATTGTGATTTTAATTATATCTTATAACATTGTACAGTACAATAATATAGAAGAGATATTTTTTCAAAGAAAAAATAGTTATTTTATTTAGAGATTAATGGAAATTACATGGATCATGTGCACTCTACAGTTACATATTTATAACATTGTACAGTACAATATAATATAGAAGAGATCTTTTTTCAAAGAAAAAATAGTTATTTTATTTAGAGATTAATGAAAATTACATGGATCATGTGCACTCTACAGTTACATATTTATTGACATTTGTTTTATGTTTTATTGAAAAATAATTTTCAATTTTGCTTTATTTTTTTTTCTTCTTCTTAACCTCAAACCACCCTTTAGAGGAGGTTCCAAAGTGACTAATATAAATCAGAATTCAAATTATTAGGATTTTGATAGAGTACCAATTTCTTATTAGAATTAGAGTTGTCAAATTCGTGAATTCTCTTAATTCCTCCCATTGAGGCTTCATTTACAACTATCACTTTGGAGAGGGAAGATTCAGTGTTTTTGTTTTTGATCATCTTCATCATCTAAGCACGGTTGCTCATATGATTGCCAGCTTTTTGGTTTTGCTTAGGTTATTTTCTCCTTTTTGAGTGAACTCACACTTACAAAAAACATCTTTTTGTAGTATCATCTTGTTAGGTAGGACTCAGTTGATGTCAATCTCAACACTTGTTTGGGCATATGCATACAAATCTTTCTCAAGATCTATTTTTAATTTGCCCAAGGTATTTCCAATATATTCAAAAACTAATAAATGCCAAAAATGTAGTGGCAAATTTGGGAGGCTAACCCAAAATGTGATTTTGGTGACATACATAGTGGTAGTGTCAAAATTTGGAAGCCATGGGATAACAAAAAAATCAACTCTTCCCTAGAACCTAGGACCCTCCCCAACATTTTTTGAAAATCAAGAAGTTTTGAAAACTGAATCTTAAAGAAACCTTTGGAGCATAGATATACCTCACAATGTTTTTTCCATTCAAATAGATCCACTAGTACAAGTGTGATGTGGGAGACCAAAAGTCATTGAATCTATAAATTAAACCACATATGATTTATAAAATGAAAGTAGTCTTGAGA
>WSFP011480099.1:0-16316 GCA_009831015.1 Picea engelmannii
AAGTATAGTGAATTAAGTTGTCTAGTAGATCATGTTATGAAGTGTACTACACAATGGAGATTGATACCAAAACAAGAATGGACTCACTTATTTGTGCATACTCTATACACAATTCCTAAGAATTGGTACATCGAATTAGAAGTGCACAGAGGGACATGAGATCATGAAGAGTTGACTAGGAACATCAAGGTAACATTAAATTTTGAAAGTAATAATCCTTTGATTGATTCATCATTGCAGGTTCTCAAGAATAATATTTTTTCATCAGAGGACTTGTTGGGATCAACACCTTTGTATAGTGCTCCTAGAGTCACTGCAATATTTGAAGAGGTCTTGCACTACTATAATGTTGCAGAAGAATCCCAAGATGAGGAAGATCCAAGGAATTTGAAGATATCAGAGATTAAAGGGGAGCGTCCAGTCGAAGGACCGAAGCTTGAGTCATCCATATATGAAAATCCCTTAAGGGCATGTAAAGTGAGCATTGGTATAGAAGAGAAACCTAATTTTGTGCACATAGGACATTACTGGAGCAAGGAAACAACTGAGAATATTTTTGGATTACTACATGAGTGCCGGTATCTATTTCCAATGAAGTTCTCATAGATGAAAGTAATCCCTATGGAATTAGGATAAATGAAGAGTCTGTTGAAACCAGATGTGAAACTCGTGCGACAAAGACCCTATATAATGAACCCAAAATACAAGGAGAAGGTAAAAGTAGAGATAGAAAAAATGTTAGAGGTTTTAATTATAGAACTTGTTGAAGAATCAAAGTAGATCATCCCTATGGTCATTCAAGACAAGAAGACATGAGGAATTAGGATCTTCATAGATCTGAGGAAGTTGAACGATGCATGTTTACATGACTCTTTTCCTACACCTTTTACTGATGAAGTACTAGAGAATGTAGAGGGTCAAGAAGCTTATTCTTTTATAGACGGATTCTCAGGATACCACGAGATCAAGATTGCACAACAAGATTGATATAAGATGACCTTTGTGACATAATGGGTTTGTTACTAGTATACAATTATGTTGTTTGGGTTGAAGAATGCACCAACGATATTTTCTAGAGTAGTTGTTGCAGCCTTCAAAGAGTTTATTCATAACTTTTTAGAAGTGTATACAGATGGCTGGACAATATTTAGTCTATTGAGATATCATGTTGAAATTTTGTGCTTAATATTGAATAAGTTTAGGAAATACCAAATCTCATTGATTCTGAAGAAATTCATTTTTTGTGCACCTTTTGAAATTTGGTTAGGCCATGTGGTGTGTAAACAAGGATTGATAATGGACCCTACCAAGATAGTCGTGATTGTTGATTTTCCACCAGTGACTTCAGTGTGACAATTTAATTCCACATTAGGTGATACAAAGTATTATAGAAATTTCATCAAATGATATGCGCAGATCACAATCTCTATGGAGAAATTGTTGAAGAAGGAAGTGAAGTATCAGTGGAATGACAAATTTTAGAAGAGTCTGGATACATTGAAAAATAAGATGATCACCATGCCGATTCTCATTTTTCCTAACTGGAGCAAAGAATTTCATTTACATGTTGATGTTGTTGGATTACTCGGAGGGGGGGGTGAATAAGTAATAGAGAAATAATCCTTTTTAACCACAAAATGCAAGTGTTATATCAAATTATCATCCAATAGTTGGAGAGTAAATAAACAATGAACAAATGATCAATCATACACATACACAGTAAACCAGTGTTTTACATGGAAACCCAAAGAGGGAGAAAACCACATAATTCTTTTTTTTATATGTCTTTAAGAATTACATTCATTGGAAGTACCAACTTCCTTTGTTTTCCAACTGCAACTAGAAGGAGGCTCCAACCCTCTATTTTCTCATGCTATAACCTAATGGAAGCTCAAACTCCCCAATTCTTTGGCTATAACCAGAAGGAGGATACAACCCCCTATGTTCTTCAGCTACAACCACGTTTCATTGCCCCATCCAACCGTCTTGATGTAGAATTAGAATGATGGAACCACTGTCACACTATCACTGTGAGATATACCACTATAAACCTGTACCAATCAACTTGTAATCAACCTTTACCAATAAACTGTGTCAACATGTACCTCAACTTGTACCATAAACAAATGCATCAACCATGCACCAAACCTGTACAAATAACCTGTCACAATAACCTGTCCAAACAACATGTAATCAACTTGTACCATAAACAAGTGAATCAACCATGCACCAACCTATACCTCAAATTGTACCATCAATGAGTGCATCAAGCATGCACTGAATATGTACCAATCATGCATCAAATACACATAAACTATGGCTCATCAAGATGTACCAACATCATCAACTACTTGTCTCAACCATGTACCCAACATGTACCTCAACCAAAATCCCTCATCAATTTCATCATCCAAATCTGATTTGTGACTCTGTAATAGACCTGGTGTATATGATCACATGCCTACAAACCTTCCTTAACTTTAACAACAAGAGATTACCATTTTTATCAAACTTTACTTTAGTTTCACATGACTAATTTTGGATTAGTCAACAACCCTAAATTGAAATAATCATAATTATGTACCTATAATGAATAAAGATATGAAAATAGTACACAATGTTCTTCAATGTCTTTTATGCAATTCCTCTAGATTTCACTACTTGAAACCTCTCAGAAAATGATTTATAGAAAAAATGGCATACCTTGTTGAATTATGGCTTATTCTAGAGGTGAAATTGTAGAGCGTTCCCCACAGGTAATATTTGTTGTATGGATATGAAAATGGTACATAGAATAATAAATATTGTACTCTAACCAATACATTTGGTCTTACTGAATTTGGATCTGTTATGAAGAAGTTATGATGTTTTTACCTGAAACACTTGTTTTAGAGTAGTTTCAGGACTAGCCACAAACCCTATTTTCCATGGAGTGTAACTCCAAAAATACAACGACCCACAAGATGGAATTTTTATCACAGATACTTGGATATGTTTCCTCAAAAGACTCACAATTTCGAGGTCTGAATCATTCTATAAAAAACGTTATTGCAAAAATGTTCAGATGACCTGTAAATAACATACCTTAGAAAGCATCATCAAAAGAATTTATCCTCCCTTGAATTTCAGCCTTATTTACTTCACCTTCCCTCTCAAATTCGTCTTATATATATTTTGGTTACCTCATTCACTTGTAGATATTAAATATTCTCAAGTGTGATTAAAATGAGAGAACCTTGCCTCTTATTTATACTTTCATGTAGCTTCCTCAACGGGTTACCTTTTAACCATCTTAACCCACTTTTCTTATTTTAGGGTTAACCCACTTCTAACCACTTTTCCACTTAGTAATTTCTCCATTAAATTTATTATTTAAATAATTTATTTTGTATCCACTTTGACTTATAGTACACTCATCACTTCACTTTATTATTTACCTTCTAAAATCTCTTAAACCGTTTTCTTTATTTTAGGCCAAACCCACTTCTAACCACTTGTCCACTTAGTAATTTCTCCATTAACTTTATTATTAAATAATTTATTTTGTATCCACTTTGACTTCTATTACACTCATCACTTCACTTTGTTATTTAAATAATTTCTTCTTTGCAACCACTTTGACTACTTTGACCTTTTGGGGCTTCTAGATGACTCATAAGGGTTCTCCAACTTCACATGGCCATAACTCTCCAATCATGAGGAGTTATGTGACGTTCCACATACCACTGGAAATGGCATGACATGTACTATCCATCTAGAATAGTCTTACCTTAAAATATATTAAAACTCATACCATTATACATCAAACAAACTTGGGTCCATTACCCAAACCTTTGTGCTACCATAATTTTCTACCGGACTTTCTTCAAGGGTTGACATCAATGACAACCAACCCAAATAATCAACAATATCCCCCTTTGGAATTGATGGCAACACTCTGATGCAATGCTGAATTCATATCACTCATGCTCCCCCTATGACCATCACTCCCCCTGGAACCATGCCTCTATGCTCTTTCTCCAAGCATTTACCTTTGCATCTGAGAAATCTCTCCCCTTTTGTCACCAATGGAAAAGGTATCTTTCCATCTGGGGCTGCTCCCCCTAACTGAAATGTCCTTTGGGATACTCCCCCTAACTGATCTCTTCTTGAAAATGATTCCCCAACTTGAACTGTCCTCTTTATGGTGTTTCCTCATGTAAATATAAGACATATAAGATTAGCATTCAAAATCATTCATTTTGGAGTAGAAAATAATCTGAGTCTCTGGCGAAAATACTCAAAGGATTCCCTTGAAAGTGGTTTTGTAAAGATGTATTCCACTTGTTATTTTGTACCCACATATTCAACTCTGATGTTCTTCTCTCTAACCTGTTCCCGTAGAAAGTGATACTTTATTGGAATGTGCTTTGTCTCAGAGTGCAACACTGGGTTCTTTGAGATATTGATGGTGCGTGTATTATCACAATAGATTGGAATGGGCTCATCATACTCAACCTGTATATCTTTCAAAGTTTGTTTCATCCATAGAACCTGAGTATAACATCTTGTTGCTTCAATATACTTTGCTTCGTCTGTAGATAAAGATACTAATGATTTTTTCTTTCTTAGCCAAGATACTAAAAACTCACCCAAGTATAACATTGCTCCACTGGTTCTTCATTGGTCATCAATGCAACCTGCCCAATCTGCATCTGTGTAGGCAATAAGTGATAGATCCTTTCCTTTTGGATACCATAATCCAAACTCTTGTGTTCCTTTGAGATATATGAAATCCTCTTCACTGCTAATACATGTGATTCCTTTGGTGCTGCTTGAAATCGTGCCACCTATCCAACTACTTGCATTACATCTGGTCCGGACGTTGTCACATATAGTAAGCTACCAATCATTGAATTGTATTTCCTATGGTCTGTAGACTTTGAATCATCATCTTTGCTCAACTTGCAATGGGTTTGCATAGGAGTGGTGACTAGTTTGCAATCTTCCATTCTGAACCTCTTTAGCATTTCTATGATATACTTAGTTTGAGAAATAAAAATTCCTTGGATGCTTTGATGTATCTAAAGACCTAGAAAGAAGGATAGTTCTCCAAGTAATGAAATTTCAAATTCATTCTGCATATCCTTTTCAAATTTCTAGCTTAAAATGTCATCATTACTTCCAAAAATAATATCATCAATATAAACTTCAATTAATAAAATACCATCTTGAGTTACCTTGATGTAGAGGTTGTTGTCTGCACTTCCTTTTCTGAACCATGCCTGTTGTAGATATTTATGTAGTCTAGAGTACCATGCTCTAGGAACCAGTTGTTCAATGTACACTTCTTCTTCAATTTCCCCATTCAGAAAAGTTGATTTCACATCCATATTTGTCTATATTGTTCAAGACTTTGATACGCAATTGTCCATAATTTTGACTCATATGTAACTGTACTATCATGAAGTATTACAACAACTGATTAATCTATCATACTGTATTTTTGTTAAATAAATGCACTGAATGTCTATTCAAATTCTGCAAGCTTCTCAAAGAATGCTTCTATGGTCTATCTCAGCTACCGAATGGACTCCCCCTATCTATTATTCATATTATCTAGGAGTCTCTAAGTCGTATGGCTCAGAAAAATTCTTTCTCTGAAGTGTATTCATTATCATATTCATTAGTATATTCATCATCTCTCTGAGCTCTGACTTCTTTATTTTTGTCTATGGATTCATATTTCACTACAGTGATTGAAAGTACAATCTCTTGAACATGTTCCTTATTTACTTTTCCTTCTTTTCTTTCAGTTATTTTCCAAACATTTATGTATCTGAAATATTTTCTTTTCTCTGTAGAATTTTCTTCATCTCGGTTTATTTCCAATCTTACAATCTCTGGGACCTAGTCTTTGTTCACCTATTCTTCGTGTTTTGAAAAACCACTGTCAACATAACAAACATGCTTCTTTTGCTTATCTTGTAGAGCGAGTGTGCATTATTCATTACTATACTCATTCTGCTTTCTTATCCATGCTCTCTTCATAGGATCCTATCTATGACTGTTGTTGTTCTTTTGTGGTTCTCTAGGAGGGATTGTCATTCTACAATCTTTGGCCATGTGTCCAAAGTTATTGCACTTGTAGCATTCCACTTCAGTGCTCAATGATTCAAACTTGTTGTAGCTTCTTCTCTATGTTTCACTAGGCCTTCTTTGATAACCATTTTGTGTATGACTTTCAAAGTTGTTTATGTTCCTGCTATTAGCTCTGTAATTTATAGATTTATGTCCAAAATTATTGCATGCAAAAATCAAAAAGAGAGTTTGATACCTTGGAGTTGCAGATCTTTTGAAAGGAGTTACTCTTATGAATCCTTCTTCTTCCTAAGGCCTATTTGTTTCTGTTGGTCATTGATTCTGAAATATGAATCTTCTTGGTGGAGGAGTGTCTCTGTAATCTTCCTTGTAGGTCTTCTTATCCCCTTTGAGTTTTTATGCATAAATTTTTCAATATGTTTCTTGTTTTTTTTCTTTGGAGCTTGATCCCTTTTCTGTCTGATTGTATCAAAGTTCATACTTGTCATGATTCATCCTTTGACTATTGATAATTCCATCCAAAATGTTTGATCTATTCTGCATATGTTTCTTTTGAGGATCCTTTCTCAATGTGACAATATCTGCTTCCAAATTTCCAATGATCTCGTCTCTTTATTCTAAATGTTCTTTGAGTTATTCTTCAATTCTTTTATATTCTTCTATTTGAACCTTCAATTCCATGATGATCTGCTCTAGTTCTTGAGTGTCTTCCTTCTTGTCTAGTTCTTCTTGTAGCTTCTTCTTTTTCCTCTTTTATCTTCTTATAACTTCTATGGCAGTCAACAATTCTTCTCGGTAGTCAACTTCTGCCTCTTCATATTCTTCTTCAGTGTCTTATTTATCAAAGTCTTCTACTACCATGAATAGAACTCTTTGTGTCTCACTATCATTTACTTCATCTTCATCCGATGAGGAGATGTCTTCTTTGGTGCATAAGATTTTCTTGAAAACTTTCTTTGTGGTTCTTTTGCCTTTATATATTTGTTTTCTATTTGAGTAATCTTCATCATTCCCCTTATTTTTCTTATGAGGACATTTGTTAGCAAAATGACCAATACCATCACAATTAAAACAAATCAATGGAATCTTACCTTTATATCTGTCGTTGGTTCCCTTATTCAATCTCTTGACAAAATTGGCCATTTCGTCATCATCTTCTGAGATGTCACTGTTGTTGCTATGTTCTTTTTCTTTTTGCTTTCCCTTTTTATTTGACCTTTTGGATGCTTTGAAAGTTGCTTCTTTTATATTTGGATTTTCTTGTTCATTTCTCATTTCATATGCTATGAAGATTCCATGTAGTTTGTCCATGCTTATTGAATCTAGATTTTCTCTTTCTTCTAGTGTTGATATCTTAGGATCAAATCTCATAGGAATAGATCTTAGTACCTTTTGAACAATTACAGATTCTTTAATTTCTTCTCCGAATCCTCTGATTGCATTTATTGTTTCATCGACTCGTAAGAAGTAATCTACAATATTATCATCTTCCTTCATCTTTAGTTGTTCGAACTGACCTCTATAAGTTTGAAGCTTTGTTTCTTTGACTTTTGAATCTCCTTCATAAACATTTTGAAGTTTGTCCCAAATCTCTTTATCGTATTTACAATGCATAAATTTGGTGTATACAAATTCACCAAGACCATTCAGAAGTGCATTTGTGGCTTTGGAATTATTTTGACTGATTTTTATTTCTCTTTCACTTGTTGGAGAAACTATTGGTTCTTTGTATCCATATACTATAGATTTCCAAATTTCAAATCCGTGTGCTTGTATATATGTTTTCATCGTTCCGCTCCATAATGCATACTTATGTCCATCAAATTGTGGTATTCCATGTTTATACATGTTGTTTCTCTCCATGATCTACCTTTCAGTGGTTAAATTGATTCTTGAAGGAACTGACTATGATACCAATTGTTGGATTATTGAGAGGGGGGGAGTGAATCAGTAATAGAGAAATAATCATTTTTAACCACAAAATGCAACTATTATATCAATGTAGCATTATCATCCAATAGTTGTAGAGTAAATAAATAATGAACAAATGAGAAATCATACACATACACTATACACCAGTGTTTTTACGTTGAAACCCAAAGCAGGAGAAAACCACAGAATGGTTTTTCTTATATGTCTTTAAGAATTACATTCATTGGAAGCAACAACTTCCTTTGTTTTCTAGCTACAACTGGAAGGAGGCTCCACCCCCTAGTTTCTCATGCTACAACCTGAGGGAAGATCCAACTCCCCAATTCTCTGGCTACAACCAGAAGGAGGCTACAACCCCCTATGTTCTTTGGCTACAACCATAATGTGGCTACAACCACCTGTCCTTGCCCCCTCCAACCGCCCTGACATAGAAGTAGAATGATGGAACCACTATCACACTATCATTGTGAGATATACTACTATAAACCTATAACAATCAACCTGTAATAAACATGTACCAATAACTTGTGCCAAAATGTACCATACATCAACCTGTAGCTCAACTTGTACCATAAAAAAATGCATCAACCATGCACCAAACCTGTACAAATAACATGTCACAATAACATGTCCAAACAACATGTAATCAACTTGTACCATAAACAAGCGCATCAAACATGCACCAGTTTGTACCTCAACATGTACCATCAATGAGTGCATTTAACATGCACCAAATATGTACCAATAATGCATCAAATACACATAAAATATGACTCATCAATATGTACCAATCATGCATCAAATACACATAAAATATGACTCATCAATATGTACCAACATCATCAACTATACACCTCATGTATGTGCCAACTCATCAACTACTTGTCTCAACCATGTACCCAACATGTACTTCAACCAAAATCCCTAATCAATTTCATCATCCAAATCTGATTTGTAACTCTGTAATAGACCTGGTGTATATGATCACATACCTGCAAACCTTCCTTAACTTTAACAACAAGAGACTAACATTTTCATCAAACTTTACTTTAGTCTCACATGACTAATTTTGGATTAGTCAACATCCCTAACTTGAAATAATCATAACTATGTACATGTAATGAATAATATCTGAAAATAGTACAAAATTTTCTTCAATGTCTTTTATGCAATTCCTCCAAGTTTCACTACTTGGAACCTCTCAGAAAAGGAATTATAGCAAAAATGGCATACCTTGTTGAATTCTAGATTATTCTAGAGAGCGAACTTGTAGAGTGTGCCCCACATGGAATATTTGTTGTATGGATTTGAAAATGGTACAAAGAATACTACAGAGTTTACTCTAACCAATACATTTTGTCTTACTGAATTTGGATTTATTATGAAGAATTTATGACTTTTTTACCCAAAACACATGTTTTAGACTAGTTTCAGGACTAGCAATAAACCCTATTTTTCACGGAGTGTAACTCCAAAACTACAATGACCAACAAGATGAAATTTTTATCAAAACTCCCTAGATATGTTTCCTCAAATACCTCCCAATTTAATTTTATGATTCATTCTAGAAAAAAAATTATTGTAGAAATGGTGAGATGACCTGTAAATAACATATCTTAGAAAGTATCATCAAAAGAATTTATCCTCCCTTGAATTTCAACTTTCTTTACTTCACCTTCCCTCTTAAATTCGGCTTAGATATCATTTGGTTACCTCATTCACTTGTAGATATTCAATATGCTCAAGTGTGATTAAAATGAGAGAGTATTGCCTCTTATTTATACTTTCATGTAGCTTCCTCAAGGGGTTACCTTTTAACCATCTTAACCCAGTTTCCTTATTTTAGGGTTAACGTACTTCTAACCACTTGTCCACTTAGTAATTTCTCCATTAAATTTATTATTTAAATAATTTATTTTGTACCCACTTTGACTTATATTACACTCATCACTTCACTTTATTATTTACCTTCTAAAATATCTTGAACCACTTTCCTTATTTTAGGGCTAACCCACTTCTGACCACTTGTCCACTTAGTAATTTCTCCATTAACTTTATTATTTAAATAATTTATTTTGTATATTATTTGAATTATAGTACACTAATCACTTCACTTTATTATTTAAATAATTTCTTCTTTGCAACCTGTAACACACCCACCAAATGGCTAGAAGATTTTCGGTTTTCTTTCCTTATTCTCGAGGGACAACACTCCCTGAGATTCTAAGGAACCTAGCGCAAACCCTCCTTTCCTTTTAAAGTCACCCATATGACCGTGGATATGTCCATATTCCTTACTGAGAAGGCACTTCTGTTATCGCGATATGGGGAGAGTCGTGAGGCAAGCGATCCCTTGCTCTCTTGACTTTTGAAGGGCCGAAACCTAAAATGGACCTAACCGCTTATCGAGATTAACAAGAACTCGAAATAAGTTTGTTGCTCTACCCTTCAGGGTTTCCTTTATCGGGATTTCGGGATGTGCGACAATAGGAGGTCTCTCACCTGGGTTTCCCAAGAGCCAAAACTCCAAAACACCAAACTCTAGACATGCTCCATTATTTCAGGATTTCCTCCATCGGGGTTTCAGGATGTGCGACAACAGGAGATCTCGCACTTGGGTTTCCCGAGAGCCGAAACTACGAAACACCAAACTCTAAACATGCTCCACTATTTCAAGATTTCCTCCACCAGGATTTCAAGATGTGCGACGACAGGAGGTCTCACACCTGGGTTTCCCGAGAGTTGAAACTCCGAAACACCAAACTCTAAACATGCTCCACTATTTCAGGATTTCCTCCATCGAGATTTTGGGATGTGTGACGACAGGAGGTCTTGCACCTAGGTTTCCTAGGAGCTGAAACTTCGAAACACCAAACTCTAAACATGCTCCACTATTTCGGGATTTCCTCCATCGGGATTTTGGTATGTGTGACGATAGGAGGTCTCGCACCTAGGTTTCCCGAGATCCGAAACTCTGAAACACCAAACTCTAAACATGCTCCACTATTTCGGGATTTCCTCCATTGGGATTTTGGGACTTGCGAGTACAAGGGAACTCACCCTTGGGTATTCTGGGTACCGAAATGCTGAAATATTGTAACTTATCTGCATGCTATCGTTTCAGGATTTCAGGACTTGCTAGTATAAGGGAACTCGCCCTTGGGTATTCTGGGTACCAAAATGCCGATATATCGTAACTTATCCGCATGCTATCATTTCGGGATTTTGCAAGTCAGGATTTATAGACTTGCGAGTACAAGGGAACTTGCCCTTGGGTATTCCGGGTACCGAAATGCCAAAATATCGTAACTTATCTACATGCTATCATTTCGGGATTTCGCAAGTCGGGATTTTGGGACTTGCGAGTACAAGGGAATTCACCCTTGGGTATTTCGGGTACCGAAACACCGAAATATTAGTATTTAACTACATGTTGTCATTTCAGGATTTTTCAAGTTGAGATTTCGGGACTTGCAAGTACAAGGGAACTCACCCTTGGGTATTCCGAGTACCGAAATGCCGAAATATCGTAACTTATCCACATGCTATCGTTTCGGGATTTCGCAAGTCGGGATTTTGGGACTTGCGAGTACAAGGGAACTCACCCTTGGGTTTCTCGGATACTGAAACTCTGAAATACCAACTTTTAAACCTGCTCATCTTATTTTGGGGTTTCTTCCATCGGGATTTCACAAGTCGGGGTCTCGGGACTTGCGAGTACAAAGGAACTCGCCCTTGGGTTCCCTGGATACTGAAAATCCAAAATACTAACTCTTAAAGGACCATTCTCTCTTGTGCAGGGTTTTAAGACTTACGCCATAAAATCCTTCAGGAGATCCTTGGATAAACTTTCAAAAAGGGTGTCCCTATGGGGAGATCTATCTAGGGCATTACTTGAGACAAATAAGGGAATAAATTTCCCGAGAACAAACTTGAAAACTGAATCCGTTCAAAATATATGTATATATTTACGTAATCCATAGGTGGTCTTTCCAATATAAGCATACAACTACCATTTTCGATCAAAACACCATACAAACAGTCTTATACTGAAACCATTCGTAATTGCACAAACCATGAGCATACATATCAAAATATTAATTTCAAGATACGAGATATAACACTTATCAAAAAAACACCATGTTTGATGCAACTGCTGAGAGGGGTGCTCGTTTCCACCCAACCGTAGGCTCAGCGATTCCAAATGGATCTACCACTAGCCACCCCCGAGCTTAGACCACGATGATGTGAGACTGAGTCTCTATTCATCAGAAGTAGAGAACAAAGGTTACTCTCCTTCTTCTCTGCTTATCAATCGCTCTGTATATTTTTCCAGAGTCCTTCTGATTTCTCCCCTCTTGCGATCTCTGTCGCAACTGCCCTCTTACACACCTCTTTCCTGCCTTTTCTTTTCCGGCGAGGTTGCGTGTGGCACAAACTTCCCCTCGGTGTAATTCATTTTGGGTCCAGCAAGCCGCTCTTGATATTCGGGCTAGTGAAGACCAAATACGGTATTTGTTTCGGTGGAAGTTAACACCACCATTCCAGGTGCCTTCCACCACCTTTCATCGACCATCGTGGTCTCTTTTCAACACATTCCCCTCCCAGCAGTCCTGCAAAATATATTCATAACATTATTTACATTCATCAACCTTTTATACTAAGGTCCATTCAAAATCACACATTCACATCTTTGAGTCTGCCATAGTTCTTGGCCAGTATAGTTATTTTTACAGACTGGGGAAAACAGGGTGCTACACAACCACTTTGACTACTTTGACCTTTTAGGGCTTCTAGATGACTCGTGAGGATTCTCCACCTTGACATGAACATAACTCTCTAACCGTGAGAAGTTATGTGATGTTCCACATACCACTGGAAATGGCATGACATGTTCTATCCATATAGAATAGTCTTGCCTTCAAATATATTAAAACACATACCATTATACATCAAATAAACTTGGTTCCATTACCCAAACTTTTGTGCTGGAATTTTCTACCAGACTTTGTTCAAGGGTTGACATCAATCACAACCAACCCAAATAATCAACAGATGCATTATCGATAGCATTGGGTGCAATTTTGGAAAAAATGGCCGAATGAGAGATAGACCATCTGATTGCATTCGCCAACAGGAAGTTATCATCTACAAAGAAGAACTATACTACGACATAATGAGAAGGTTTGGCAATGGTTTATGCCTTTCATAAGCTCAGGTATTACCTACTTGGATCTCACTTCAATATGTATACAAAACACTCTGCGTTGATATACCTAGTGAACAAGCCAATGTTAGGGGTACAAATATGCAACTGGCTACTATTGTTCCAAGAATACAACTTCAAGGTGATCGTGAAACCAGGAAAGTTTAACTCAGGACTGGATCATTTGTCGCACATATTATTAGTTGAAGATGCAAGGATCTTGGATTAGAATTTGTGAGATGCGCATTTATTTGCAATTAAGATGGTGGATGACTATTTTGCAGATATAGTTCAGTTTTTTAGCACAGGAGAAGCTCCATCAGAATTTATAGTAGTGCAAAAGAAGCAACTTGTAGTGAAGGCAACAAACTACCACATGATAGAAAGAAACTTATACATTGGATATTTTCAAAGGCGCATGAAGGGGTCACAGGAGGTCACTACACAAGAAAAGAAACATCCCAAAATATTCTACATGCATGATTATGGTGGCATATCTTATAATAAATATGCTAAATAATTATGTCATAGTTGTGATGTTTGTTAGAGACTTGGGAAGTTGTCTAGAAGAGATGAAATGCCCTTAGTTCCACAAGTCATGTTACAAGAATTTGAAAAATGGGTAGTAGAATTTGTTGGGCCAATTAATACACCAGCTAAGAGATCGGGAGTGAGTTACATTATTACTACGACATACTATTTAACTAGATGGGCTGAGGCAAATCCATTTAGAGACTGCATCACGAATACAACAGTGAAATTTTTATTTGAGAATGTAGTCACAAGGTTTGGATGCCCTAGAGTACTTATGAGTGATCAAGGAACTCACTTTATGAACAAGAGTATTGCAACATTAATAGAGGAATTTCATATCCATCACCATAAGAGTACACCATACCATCCCTAGGCAAATGGCATGGTAGAAGCCTTCAATAAGATTCTTTACATGCGATGACAAATGTTTGCAACATAAGTCGGGATGACTTGGATTTGAATATTACAACAATGTTATGGGCATATAGGACCACAAGAAAGAGGTTGACATGGTAGACTCCATTCAACTTGACATATGGACAAGAAGTGGTTATGACGATGGATTTATTGTACCAAGTTTGTGCATTGCTATGATGGTGGAGCTTACAGATTCTGGCATAGTAGAGCAAAGATTGTTAGAACTTATAAGAATTAGAAGAAGATTGTTTCATCGCAGATTTCCATCAAAAGGTACATAAAGCATGAGAGAAAGTTGGGGATGAAAGGCATATCAAGTAGAAGAAATTTTATACGGGATATTTAATGTTACTTTATGATAGTTAGTTTTTCCAACACTCAGGGAAGTTCTAGATACAGTGGTTAGGACCATAGTGATAAGGTTCGTTACAGAAGTAGGTGTTGTTCAACTGGAGAAGTTATGGAAGGGTTGGTTAATGAAAGTAGGTTGAAATTGTACATGGATAGTTGTTCTTATGTGCACTAGTCTGAACTGCGTCAAATGTGTACCATAGTGTATTATAGTCTAGGTAGAAAAATAAAGAAAAAGAAAGAAAAACATGAAAAAGAAAGAAAATGGTTTAGGGAAGAAGTAGAGAATTGACAGGTCCAAGCAGTTAAGATTAGCAGGTAAAAAGTAAAAGCAAGAAAATGACATAGAAGAGAAAGAATCAAGTAGAAGAGCACATAGATGAAGGAAGCAAGTTTGACCAAAGAGACGAGATCACACCGAGAGAAGAGATCACAGAGAAAATAGTTAAGATAATTTAAGATAATCCATGATGGGACATGAAATAAAGAGATACTATGACAGTGAAGTAGTGGCACCACGTAACCATAAATGTAGATTGGAAAGAATATTTTGATAGGTTGGAGAATCTAATGGATAATTCATTGAAGATACAGAGTTAATGAAGCATTACGACAAGTAATGAATGAAAATCACTAGTGGATTAGATAGAAAGTTTAGGTGCGAAGGGAAGCTAAAAACTAGTGATGAGGTATATAAGAAAGAAAAGGGTCGACGGGGAAAATTTATTTTTAGTTACAATTCATAAAAAGAGCCAAGTTACAGAGCCTAGTTGTACATAGATAATAGTTGCAGAGGAAGATGGCACCACCTAAGGAAGCAACGAATTCAATAGAAGTACCAAAGAAATAGCATAGTCAACCAACAATGACACATGTAATTGAAGAGACATGAGAAGCATCCTCCTCTATGTCAATATTCCCCAAGGAATACATACCACCAAGAAATTTGTCTGCAAAAATGGTCAACTTATAGAAATACATGAAGTACCCACTCATGGAGCCAGATATTCCATAGGGAGTAACTGTGGAAGAAGATATGTAGGTTAGATACCAAGTATAAATTATGCCGACCACGACATTATAGATGAAAATGACTTCCAAAAGTTAGTGGCAATCATGTACTTGAAGAAATACATTATCTCTGAAACACAAATAATGGTAATAGAGCCACGGATTTGGGCTATGGGGTTGCATAAAGCAATCATTCTGAACCTATTTGATATACCACAATTTGGGAGGAGCGCAGAGATTACCGCATCCATAAAAAAAATTTTGAGTTGTGTGCACAGGGGATACTTGTAGCTTGACAGACTAGTATCAATTGATACATGATCATTCACATTACCGGCCTATCTTTGCAAGGGCAGGACCCCTCACTATTTCTCTTTGACAATAAGAATGAAAATACTATATCTGAGAGCTTGAAGGAGAAGTTTTATATTCTCCATAGACAATGTGGTTTATATGTCACAAGAATTTTTCACCCGACAGTAAGGTTCACGACACAAGACTTAGCTTGTAACCTGTTAATAAAGTGTTGGAAATACCAAGTCCCAGCAATAGTAATAGTGGCAACTAAAAGGTGTGTTGAGGGCATCCAAATGAACTGCACGACGTTCTTACTCAACCGATTCCTGATTTATTGTGAAGAGGTGCAGGATAAAGGCACTAAGTTCCATTATGCCTAGATGTTAATTTTAATTGCACTATTATCATGGAGGGAACCAGATGACACATATATTTTTGGATTCAAGGATAAGCCATGTCTACATATGTGATATCAGAATTTATGGCA
>ML880369.1:0-16316 GCA_009831015.1 Picea engelmannii
GATAAATGTTGTGTCTCTTGTGAATGTGTATTTCTCAGTGATCTTATTCTTATGATGCTCTTATCTATTGAAATGCAAAGAACTATAATAATGGCATAAACATTAACATATTTAACTTCATTATAAAATGCATAACCAAATGTAAATGAGAAGTCACAAAGTCTCAATTCTCACTTCATATATGATACAATTCATTTAAATAATACAACACACACAAAAAAAATCACATACTAAAAACACAAAAGAAAACCATTAGAATGATTTTTTTTTTAATTTATTAGAAAAGCATTAGAATGCTTTTCTTTTTTTAATTTATCAGAAAACCATTAGAATGCTTTGATTTTTTTAACTTATCTTTTTTTAAAACATTTTTCAAGTCCTCTAATAATTATTAAACATGTATTATTCTTCATAAATTTTGTAGGCTGGATATTTAAAATAAAATATGTCAACTACTCTTAACATGTGAGAGGCATGTGAGATAATATATGTACGATCTCCGATATACAAGGCAACGCTCTCAAAATACTATTAATGCATTCTTTTTTCCAAATCTGTAATCTTATTTATAATACTATTAATACATTCTTTTTTTCCAAAAGAAAGAAATCTGTAATCTTATTTATAAGAGAAAAATTACAATATATCAAATGCTTAGAGAATTCAAAAAAAACTTTTACAACATGTGATAATTCTATATAGATCATATTCTTCTTTACCTTGCTCAGTATGTAGTAATCCAAAATAACAAAAGTTTTATTTCAACATTTCAAAATAAGTTTTCTTTCTACAAAAGATACTTTATTAAGTATCATTCTTCTCCTTTTGCATATATTTACAGATTTATACATGAAAATGAAATAAAACCATAAACAAATTTATAACCAAGGAACACCAGCATATTGAGAAACAATTTTTTCATGTTGTTATAAGACCAACCAGGTTCCACAATCCAACCTTGTTCCATCTTTTGAAAGACCATCTACAATCATGTTCTTGTACTTGTATATGTGTGAAAAGGTTGTGTGAGAAAAATGATAGAGGTGACTAAATATTATTGTACAAAGGTTGTAATAGTATTGAGGGATTTTACTTTATCCAAAATACTATTAATACATTCAATTCACAAGCAGAGGTGATTTAAGAGTGAAAGGAAACTTGAAAAGTATTAATTGAACTTGGAGCTAGAAAATATGGAACACTCAATTTATAAAACTGGAGAAATATAACTAACACATTAATTGCTACAATCATTGTTGTTATACTTGTGTAATTAAGATTTTATGTGGATGAGGGTGACCTCTAAAACCTTAGCTACTGAGTCAGAGCTATGGCTTGAAACTTTACAATCCTTAAGGGTGTTCTAGATTCAGTGTTATCCTATTAACTACAGCCCCACTAGCATGTCTAACCAAAACCCTTTTTTTGAAAAGACAAAATAATATGGCCTCACACTAAAAAGCTAGTCATTTTTAATACTGTTATTGGTTTGGATATTGTAGATGGAAGCAAAATTTCCTTACAAATTTATTCCAAATGTGCATCATGAGGTAATGACTCTCCTGATATTGAATATTTTAATTTTTAATATGCTATTTTATGTATTTCATTATGAATGGGTTCGAGTTACTTTGTCGAGAGGGTGCCTCCTGAGTCGATCAACCATAACTGGATTGAAGAGGTGTGGGAGCCATAGGGATGGAATTGCTCCCATACCCACACTTTAACCAATGTTTCTTACCTAACCCATGTCCATGAAATCATGCTTAAAAACCATTGGGTATGTCAGAACACCTTGGTGTGTTTTCCCAATGGACTTAAGATTATGGCATTGAAAAAATTGTGCAACTAGCTTGCCCAATCTAGGTGGATTTCCCAAGCCTTTCAATGGAGTTATGGCCAACCACGTGGTATATTTCATCCCCTCTAAGCATACATCAATTTTCCATGGATTTATGGACAACCATGTGGCATATTGCATCCCCTCTAAGCACACATCAATTTTCCACTGGATCCAATGCCAATTGGTTTGATACAACAATTTTACCAATTCCTATTTTTGTTGTCATATCCCATATCATTGTATTTACAACTCTCCACTTATGACCTAGGCCAACCCATACGTGGCCTTGTTGACCCAAACCTGTCCTACACCCAAAGATCCCTCCAAATTGAATTAAAAGGAAAGCTTTGCATTGAAGTTGTTTGTAAAAATAATGATAATGGCACAACCAAAGCCCTCGCCCCAAAGACCCCAAATCCAGGGTTCAAACCATCATTTATGTTCAATGACATTAAATAACTATTTCGAGATGCCTCAACATATCTCACTATTAACAAATTCTCTTCTGAGGAGGTTGGGATTCCCAAATATCTCTAATGGGGGTGCCCTTTGACTCCTTTTAGGTTTCAGTCGTTGAATCTCTTGGCTATTTACTCGAGTCCAAGGTGAAATACGGTGTAATTCAAAGGATTCTTCTTCATGAACCATATGTTAGGCAATTACTCTATGGAAAATTTCTTAGTTATTCTTTCTTGACAATCTAAGAGGACCTAATTTCCTCAGATCAAACTATGGACTGTTTAAACCGTGGACTATTTACACACCTATGTAGCCTCGAGATTAAGCATTCAGTGAGATAAAACTCACTGACCTATTTTGTCTTGCTTATCCTCCCAAAATTTGTCATGGAGTCATCTGTGATGAGTTTAAAATGTTTGGGCATAGCATTCACCTTCTTGGTGTGTCCTAGGTACCTCTAGGAAGTGATTATGCCATGAGTGGAAAAGAAGATATATAAATGGATCACTAAGCCCTTAGGTCTAAATTCTAAATTTGCAAAAAAATCATAGTAACGATCCATGTATACAATTCATGTTAGGTACCCTCTAAAGAAACATATTCACACTTAGAAAATAAAACTAGGAATCTTCTTTGGGCCAAAGCTGACAAAGGGAAAGGATTCCAAAAAGCTAATTAGGAGCTCTATTTTACCCCAATGAATTTGGTGGTCTGGAAATTATTAGAACTGGGATTCAAGCTCAAGTGTTGTGTGCAAAGTGGTTGGTTGAGTTAAGGAAGGAAAGGAAGCTTGGAAGATCCTTCTAAGGCATCAAATTCAACGAGATTTTCTACTTGGGAAGTAGATATGGAAATATATCTCTATAAACCCTTCTACGCACTCCTTCTATCAAGATCTATGACACTTGTGTTGTTTAAAGCATCTAAATTGCTTGAGAAACCATAAATCCCTTCATTTCTTGGAAGTGTTGATATTTAGGTAGTTGCGGGAGGTATTGACCTCTACGTGTAACCTTTGAAAAGACTAGAATATTTTGGGAAGCAAGAGAAACCCTAAATAGTTGGTTAATAACCCTAGAAGACAAGTCGGCTCAAGAGTATAATTTATATTAAGTTATTAGCCTCCAAGAGAAGAAGTCATCCCAGTTAAGTGTTTTGGAGGACTATAAATAGAGGGCACTTGAGCTCATTTGTACTCACTCACTCTCACAATTGCATAAGGAATAGTTGTGTGCATGACTGGAGGAGAGTTGTAGTTGCGGTAGTAGTGACTTGGTCTTTGGTTATGGTTTGGACTTTTTGCTTGGTACGCTAGCTTTAGAGAGAGGTACACTACCTTGGTTGGCTATTGGTTCTAGTGATTGCTTCTAGAATTATTATGTCTGTCAAGGTTAAGGTGCTCGAGGGTGGCCTTTGTGTCTATAGTTGGGTGACAATATAGTGATATTTTCTATGGTGAAGAGAGCACACATATTACTTTAACAAGTTTTGGGCCCCCCACTATCTTCGAACAGTGTAACCACTAGAGGGTAGATTGGGAGAATTTGCTCAATTGCAGTTGCAGTTGCAGTCAGAGTTTTGTCACAGTGAAAAAACCCTAACCCTCTTGTTGAGGCACCTTAAGTGAAGCACTTGACCTAGTCCCAAGATATCCTGGTGTGTCATAGCCAAGTGCACCTCCTGGTACTCTCAACAATCCAAGGTGTCAAGTTTGAGTTTTTGGTCAAAGTCAAAGGATTAACCTCCAAGAGAAGAAGTCATCCCAGTTAAGTGAGTTGAAGGACTATAAATAGAGGGTGCTTGAGCTCATTTGTACTCACTCACTCTCACAATTGCATAAGGACTAGTGGTGCGCATGATTGGAGAGTTGCAGCTAGTGACTTGGTCTTTGGTTATGGTTTGGACTTTCCGCTTGGTACGCTAGCTTTGGAGAGAGGTATGCTAGCTTGGTTGGCTATTGGTTCTAGTGATTACTTCTAGAATTATTATGTCTGTCAAGGTTAAGGTTCTTGGGGGTGGCCTTTGTGCCTATAGTTGGGTGACAACATAGTGATATTGTCTATGGTGAAACGAACACACCTATTACTTTAACAAGTTATGGGCTTGCACTATCTTCGAACAATGTAACCACTAGAGGGTAGATTAGGAGAATTTGCTCAATTGCAGTTGCAGTTGCAGTCAGAGTTTTGTCGCAGCGACGAAACCCTAACCCTATTGTTGAGGCACCTTAAGTGAAGCACTTGACCTAATTCCAGGATATCCTAGTGTGCCCTAGCCAAGCGCACCTCTTGGTACTCTCAGCAAGCCAAGGTGTCAAGTTTGAGTTTTTGGTCAAAGTCAAAGGTTGACCAAATCAAAGCAGTCATGACTTACTCTATGAAGTCAAAAAACAAGTTAGAAGGGACTTTAAACTTCAGAGCATGGAAGACAAGGATTGACCTCATCCTTGCTAAGAATAAAGTCCTAGATATTATGAAAGGCAATATCATGGAACCACAATTTGAAGCAGGAAAAGAAAATGAACCTCAGAACGTTGCAGTAGTGGGGAAGTTCAAGGATAATGACATTAATGCTATGAGTATCATAGTGGAATCTGTAAAGAATCACTTGATACCCTACATTTCTCATCTTGACTCATCTAAGATGTACGATGCCCTAACAAACCTTTTCTTAGTTAGAAATATTGGACAAATGATGAGTCTGAATAATGAACTATGTGACACAAAGATGACAAGGGATGACACCATAGCTTCATACTTTGTGAGGATTTGTCAGTTTAGAAATCAACTACAATCTATTAAAGAAGCCATCATAGAAAAGGAAGTTGTGAACATATCACTCAGTGGTCTCTCTAGATCATGGGATGCATTTGCTGCAAGCATGAATAAAAAGGAGGAGTTTCCAATGTTAGAAGAACTTTGGACCTGTTGTGCACAAGAAGAGACAAGATTAAACTCCAAGGGAAAATCTTAGAAGGAAGAAGATGCTCAAGCCTTTGCAGCAAAGTTTAAAACACATGGAGGTAAGAAAAGATCTGATTCAACAAAAAAATTCAAGAGAGATATGTCAAAGGTACAATGTTTTGAATGCCATGATTATGGCCACTACAAAAGGAATTTCCATAAACTAACAAGGAAGAGAAAAGAGAGACATTATGCATCAGTTGCCAATGATGAAGAACCCTCAAAGAAGACAAAGCATGATGAAGCAGATTTCTTCAATTATTCGGCTCTCACTCAAACCATTGAAGATGACATGTGGTTGATCGATAGTGGAGCTTCAAGGCATATGACAGGTGATCGTAAGAATTTCTCAAGAATGAAGGAAAAGGTGACACCTCATAAAGTAGAGCTTGGAGACGAGAACTCTTATGCAGTCAAGGGAATTGGACAAGCTACTATAAAAATGGAATCAGGTAACTCTATCCATCTTAGTAATGTTTTATGTCCCTGTTTTGAAAAATAATATAGTATCTATTTCTTGTTTGGAAGAGAAAGGAGATAGAGTAGCTTTTGTGGATGGAAAAGTTCTTGTATGGTCTAATGACTCCAAGATAGAAAATTCTAGATTTATTGGAACCTGTGAAGGAAGGTTATATAAACTCCTAGGTATGAGTACTCAAGCCCTAGTACATGACGAAATCAACACTAATGATTTATAGCATAGAAGGTATGCTAACCTTCATTATCAACCCTTTCCATCCCTAAAATAGATGGTTGAAGGCATACCAGAATTACAGTCAGTACATGAAAGTGTGTGCAAAAGGATGTGCACTTGGGAAGAACATTAAGAAACCTTTCCCAAGTAGTGAGAATATATCCAAAGAGATATTAGACCATGGGATGCATTTGTTGCAAGCATGAATAAAAAGGAGTTTCCAATGTTAGAAGAACTTTGGACCTGTTGTGCACAAGAAGAGACAAGGTTAAAATCCAAGGGAAAATCTCAGAAGGAAGAATATGCTCAAGCCTTTGCAGCAAAGTTTAAAACACATGGAGGTAAGAAAAGATTTGATTCAACAAAAAATTTCAAGAGAGATATGTCAAAGGTAAAATGTTTTGAATGCCATGATTATGGCCACTACAAAAGGAATTTCCATAAACTAGCAGGGAAGAGAAAAGAGAGACATTACGCATCAGCTGCCAATGATGAAGAACCCTCAAAAAAGACAAAGCATGATGAAGAAGATCTCTTCTATTATTCGGCTCTCACTGAAACCATTGAAGATGACATGTGGTTGATCAATAGTGGAGCTTCAAGGCACATGACAGGTGACCGTAATAATTTCTCAAGCATGAAGGAAAAGGTGACACCTCATAAAGTAGAGCTTGGAGATGAGAACTCTTATGCAGTCAAGGGAATTGGACAAGCTACTATCAAAATGGAATCATGTAACTCTATCCATATTAGTAATGTTTTATTTCCTTGGTTTGAAAAAGAATCTAGTATCTATTTCTTGTTTGGAAGAGAAAGGAGATAGAGTAGATTTTTTGGATGGAAAAGTTCTTGTATGGTCTAATGACTCCAAGATAGAAAATGCTAGAGTTATTGGAACCTGTGAAGGAAGGTTATATAAACTCCTAGGTCTGAATATTTAATCCCTAGTACATGACGAAATCAGCCCTAATGAGTTATAGCATAGAAGGTATGCTCACCTTCATTATCAATCCTTTCCATCCCTAAAATAGATGGTTGAAGGCATACCAAAATTACAATCAGTACATGAAGGTGTGTGCAAAGAATGTGCACTTGGGAAGAACATTAAGAAACCTTTCCCAAGCAGTGAGAATAGATCCAAAGAGATATTAGACCTAATACATTCAAATGTATGTGGACCTATGCTAGTGAAGTCTCTAGGAGGATCTCTTTACTATGTAACATTCATAGATGGCTTCTCAAGAAAGACATGGTTGTATTTGTTAAATACTAAGAATGAAGTATTTAGCAAATTCCAAGAATTCAAGGTTGAAGTAGAGAACCTAACAGATAAGAAGATCAAGACAATAAGATCTGATAATGGAGGAGAATACACCTCCAAGGATCTCGTTGCCTTTTGTAAATAAGTTGGTATTAGGAAGGAGCTCATTGTCCCTCACAATCCTCAACAAAATGGTGTGGCTGAAAGAAAGAACATAACCATTGAAGAATCAACCAAGGCAATGATGAATGATCATAACTTATCTATGTTCCTATGGGGAGAAGAAGCTATGACAATTGTTTATGTTCAAAATAGAAGTCCACATAGAATATTGAAGAACATGACTCCTGAAGAAGCCTTCTCAGGAAAGAAACCAAGTGTTGAACACTTGAGAGAATATTTGGATGTCCTGTATACATTCATGTTCCAAAGGATAAGAGAAAAGTTGGAACCCTCGGGAAAGAGAGGAATATTCGTTGGTTATAGTGAATCATCAAAAGCGTATAGAATCTATGTTCCAAGTCAACAAAAAATTGAAATAAGTAGAGATGCAACTTTTGATGAAAGGATTGCATTTAGGAAGTCTATAGAAGAATCTATAGAATCCAACGAAGAAGAGGAACATGAAGATACCAAAGAAGAAAGTAAATGTTCTCCAGACCAATCTAATGTAGAACAAGAACCACCACATGAATCTGTGGAACCAACTATTATACCTAAGAAAAAGACCATCATGGCTTGAAACTACTTTGCAAGAAGAAGAAAAGCATAAGGCTCCTACTGGTACTTTCAGAAAAAGAAATAAACCCAAAAGGTTCACTAGTTATGCAGAACTCATGACAAGTTTGGTTAATGCAGAACCTTCCACCTTTGAGGAAGCAATTAAGAAGAAAGAATGGAAGGAGGCCATGATGGACGAAAACCAATCCATCATGATGAAGTATGTATGTGAAGTTGTGTTGAGACCTAAAGAGAAGTTTGTAGTCACTTCAAAGTGGGTTTATAAGATAAGGCATGTTGTAGATGGAAGTATTGATAAGTACAAGGCAATATTTGTGGCTAGAGGGTTCTCCCAACAGGAGGGAGAAGATTATGATGAGACTTTTTCTCTGGTTGCCGGATATACATCTATCAGAGCCATAATATCTCTAGCATCTTCCATGGGTTGGAGTTTACATTAGATAGATGTAAAGACTGATTTTCTCAATGGAGTGATTGAGGAAGAAGTATATATAGAGAAACCTCAAGGTTTTGAGGTACACCCAAAAAACCATGTATGTAGATTGAAGAAGTCCTTGTATGGACTCAAGAAAGCTCCAAGATCTTGGTATAACCTCTCATTATTCAATGTACGAAGGAGCTAGCCACTAAATTTGATATGAAGGATATTGGTCTCATGCAGTACTTCTTGGGATTAGAAGTATGGCAGAAGCATGGTGAATTCTTCCTAGGACAAGGGATGTATGTTGTAAAGATCCTTCAAAAGTTTGGGATGATGGATTGCAAATTCATGGCAAATCCCATGGTAACAAATTTGAGGAAGTTGAGAGACTCTGATTCTGATCCAGTAGACTCGTCCCTATACCGGCAATTGATTGGCTCCTTGATGTATTTGGTAAATACTAGGCCAAACATATGCTTTGTTGTGAACATGTTGAAACAGTTCCAAGTGGAACCTAGACAAGAAAATTGGGTGGATGCAAAGCATATCTTGAGATATCTTCGTGGGATGATAATGTATGGTTTGAGATTTGCCTCAAACAGTGAAGTAAATTTGCATGGATTTACCGATTCAAATTGGGCAGAGAGTGCAGAAGATAGAAAGAGTACTTCTGGACAATGTTTCAGTTTGGGTTTTGCTATGATTTCATGGGCTAGCAAAAAACAGAAGTATGTTGCACTCAGCACTGCGGAAGCAGAGTATATTGCATCTTGTGATGCTTGTACATAAGTAGTGTGGCTCCGTAAGCTAGCTTATGGACTGTTTGATTGGGTGTTGGATTCAACCGTGATATATTGTGATAACCAGAGCTGTGTGAAGCTCTTAGAGAACCCAGTATTCCATGACAGGTCGAAGCACATTGACATCAAGTATTATTTTCTCCGTGATAAATTCTAGAGGGGAGAAGTGGTTCTCCAGTGTATCTCCACTGATGAGCAGATTGCAAATATTTTGACGAAGCCTTTGTCCAAAATAAAGTTTGCATACTTGAGGGAAAATTTGGGGCTTGTGGAGATTGATCCCTTGGTTGAAAGGGAGGAGATGACTTCCTCAGTTGGGATGGAGCATTGATATGTGGCATCATGGACTGTCAGTGAGTTGCAGATCTGTATCATGCTAGTACAGCTTAGAGATGATCACACAACTTAGAGATGATGCTTTCATCATGCTAGTACAACTTAGATATGATACAGATGGTTGGAGTTGTTGACACAGTGGCATGAGGAGCATCTTGCTAGTACAACTTAGAGGTGGACATATAGCTTAGAGATGATGCTTGCATCATGCTAGTTATGTTCATGTTAGTACAACTTATAAATGATGTTGGTGAGCCGCATCATGCTAGATATGATCATGCAAGTATAGCTTAGAGGTGGCATATAGCTTAGATATGATGCATTGGCATCATGCTAGATATATCATGCTAGTACGACTTAGAGACGATCATACAGCGTAGAGATGATGCAGGTGGGCTCGTGTCATGCTAGATATGATCATGCGAGTACAACTTAGATGTGGCATACCTCTTAGATATGATGCATTGGCATCATGCTAGATATGTCATGCTAGTACGACTTAGAGATGATTATACAGCTTAGAGGTGACACATTGAGGCATTGATCTACATCATGCAAGTACAACTTATAGGTGGCATACAGCTTAGATATGATGCATTGGCATCATGCTAGTACAACTTAGAGATGATGTAGATGATACTCTGGATCATGCCAATATAGCTTAGATATGATGCATGCACATCATGCTATTACGTCTTAGAGGTGATGTCATTGATGACATTGTTGATGCAGGGGTGATATCAAATGATATGATTTGATTGTTGTGGAGATTGTATGTCTCTGGATAGTAGTTTATGTTATTGTGGTGGATGTGATCCACTGGTGTTGATTGTATGTCATTGGTTAGTAGTTGTGTGCTACTAGGAGTGGTTTTGCACCACTGGATAGTAGTTGTATACTAATATGGATAGACACGGTTGTTCTCTATTGGATGACATTGTTCTGATTGCCATGGAGACTATCTAGATGGATAGTGATGATGGTGCTCATGATTTTATAATGAGATAGCATGTGTGGTTATGATGATTCTATTGGTTGAATGGTTTGTTTGTGCTCAATAACATTTCCTTTAATACCTCCCTAGCTAGGAGGGAGTGTTGATATTACGGTAACTGTGGGAGGTATTGACCTCTACATGTAACCTTTGATGAGACTAGAATATTCTGGGAAGCAAGAGAAACCCTAAATAGTTGGTTAATAACCCTAGAAGACAAGTCGACTCAAGAGAATAATATATATCAAGTTATTAGCCTTTAAGAGAAGAAGTCGGCCCAATTAAGTAACTTGGAGGACTATAAATAGAGATCGCTTGAGCTCATTTGTACTCACTCACTCTCACAACTACATAAGGAATGGTGGTGCGCATGACTGGAGGAGAGATGCAGCTACTGCAGTAGTGACTAGGTCTTTGGTTATGGTTTGGAATTTTTGCTTGGTATGTTAGCTTTGGAGAGAGATATGCTACCTTGGTTGGCTATTGGTTCTAGTGATTTCTTATGGAATTATTCTGCCTATCAAGGTTTAAGGTGCTTGAGGGTGGCCTTTGTACCTATGGTTAGGTGACAATATAGTGATATTGTCTATGGTGAAACAAGCACACCTATTATTTGAACAAGAAGGAGGCGTCTCCCCAATTCGAACAATCATTCACAAACCAATATCTTTGACGATCACCTACAATTCATTTTCAGGGAAATCCATTGTTCAAGTTCTCTTAATTTTGAGCCCTATAGCTCTCAAGGACAGTATTCAACATGTTAAATATCTTTAGGACAATCACTCTAAATCTTGGCTCCCTCGTGCTAAGCTTAAGAGGAAATATACACTAATCATTCCTCTTGAACCACATCCAATGGCTCATTTCAAAGGGTTTAGTATTAAAGCTTGGCCTCCAAGTGCCTTGAATGTAGTGGCAAGACTGGCATTGAGGAAAGACCGTGAATTTTACCAACTATAAGCAATCCATGGGATATAGACAATTAAGCCCCAAGTCTTTCCTTCAATGTCGACTAAATGAGCTCAGAGGTTGAAGTCCAAACATAAACTCTGGTTATATAGCCCAAAAAGTCGATATTTTGTGTCCATTTGTGGGAAAAATCCCTTTAGATAAGAGACCAACACGTTGTCTACAATGTGGGAGATATGAAACCCTTAAAATCCTCTTTTGTTTCTACCCTCTTGCCCAGTTTGCATGGACTTGCATTGAGTCCCCCTATGAACTATATATCCCAGCATTTATCTCATGGTGGGATGCTTAGTAATTGCTTGCCCTAGGCCATTAAATTTCAATCTGCATGGATGACTATCAAATTGAGATCCTCTTTTATCTTTAAAAGAAGACAAATGATGTGTTGTTTAATGTAAATGTCTCATCACACAACTTTTCTTGGTATGATGGAACAATGATAACCATTATCTTGTTAATGTAAATCATAAAGTGTAGCTCGAGATGGAGAATTTACAATAATTATTGAAGTACTGGCACAAAGCCCCATGCACTATGAGTAGAGTGCCACCTAGCCCACTTGGCCCAGCTAACCCATTTTTCCCTCGTGGCCTAAATCAACCACTTGACCTACCAAGGAAACCTAGTTCTACAAGGTTCCATCAAAGTTCCTATCATAGTAGACCCCACCACTAGGCAAGGGAGACAAGTTCATGAGAGGCATGAGAGAAACAAACACTGGCCCCTTAGCCCATCACACAAGAACAATAGATTTGATGGATCAAACGATCCTAGGATCAAGATACGAAAATTGATCAATTCTCAACATCAGTTCTCACAATATCATAAAGGGGCCAAGCCCTTTGAGCCCTTTTTCGATGTGTGGGACCTAGTCCAACCCACTGAGGTTTACCCCATTGTCTCAAGATTGGGCCCTACCCTAAATGACCCCAACCAACCTTCTCATGTGGTTGGTGTGGTTAGTAATTAGTGTGTATTCACTCAAATTTTTTCCCTATGTCTCATGCTATGTTATGTTCATGCACAATACAATGTAGATTTTATGACTAGGTGTTTTTCTTGAGACTGACGCACATTTTTTTGTACTTTTGGGCTTGCTCGTGGAGGTTGTGATTGTATCCCTTCTTTTCATATTATATATATATATAAAGAATTATTGGGGACATTGGCATATTCAAGGTATTTTCCTTCCTCATTTTACATTTTAGTTACATTGTACTATGTGAAGTGGTAATGGACTCCATTATTTTTGTACAAAGATTGTGGCATATGGCTTGTAGAGAATCCAAATGTTCATGGAAATTTATCCACAAATTTATTTTTAAAGTTCCTTTTACCAACACTGAATGGACCACTAATTACCAAGGGTTGAGTTTTCAATCACTAATTTACTTCATTCCACAACTTTAGTCCTTGGGAGATTTCATTATTATTTTACCAAAAAGAGTGCCCTCATGCCATGCAAGAAGATAAAATTGTATTGTCAAGTTTGAAAATCATAACCAGGTAGGGCTTAGCGGATCCTTTGGGCACCTTGATTTAAGTCATGAAACATGTGACTTTTAATATATGGTTGCAAATAATGGCAAAACCTTTTTTTGTACAATTGTCTTTGGCATAACATCATCTTAAGAGTGTGAAAAAACCTACAATTTGTTTGTTGGCAATTTTATCCCTAAAGAAAGATATTCTACTCGTAACTCATGTAAAGAACATACACCTGTTGTAGCATAAGCCTAATCAACACATTCACTCTATTCTACCTAGATATAAAAATACTTAACAATAATTATATTCAATCTATTCTTACCTCACAAAACCAAGAATGATCAATTGGGATTGAATGCTAGAAAATTAGGATTTGGTGCACCTCCCCCTCACTACACCATCCCATCAAATCGTAATCAATAACAACTCGTCGCACTCAAAGAGAGATCTTGATATATAAATAAGAGTTTATTTTAGCAAAAAATTCAATGATGCAAACTTCAATGTATATGTTTTATAAACAAGAATATTGTTCCCCTAACATGATGAAGAAAGTTAACAACAAAGATGAAAATTGATCTTAATAGTTATTGTACTTTTCCCAACTATTGCAGTTGCATTAGAAACTGTAGGTTATTAGCCTTTCCCCTCTATAAAATGTATTTTCAAATCATTATCAATAAATCTCTATATCTCACCCTAAACAAGCATAAAAATATGTATCAAAATCATAAACTACAGTCTAATCAAAGAGCTAATAACAAAGAACTAAAGTGATAAATGTCACAATATTTAAACTTCCATCCATTTTCAAATTTTCAACTTTCAACATTACCAAATGTAAATTTCTTTAAAAAACATTGCATGTCTCAAATATTATTAGGAATATATAGCATCTTATGTTTGAAATATTATTAGGAATATATCGCATCTCAATTATTCAAACAAAAAAAAATTTGGTTTTCAAAAATATTAAACGTTTTAGTTGGTTGGTGATCAAAACTAAAAGATGGCTTGAAGGATTGTGTTCTTTTGGGTTTTTTGTAAAGTTACTACCCAATGTTTTCCCATTGAATTAGCCTATATGGCCTATTAGGGTGTGATCTTTCACTCATAAAGCTAATGGGGGAACTATGGAATCCCCACCACACAAATAAGCCATTATTATGCTTGGAGCTACCACGAGTACGGAGAGTGGTAATGGCACCCAAAACACCCCTAAATATTGTTCTTAAGGTGTATCATGTGTTGAAATATTGTAACTACAAAGAGTATTCTATTTATTATTGAGGTATTATTCATTAGATCAATCCCCTTTTGTGGATTGATCATGTTGGGCATTGTAATTGACCAAATCCCCTTTCACGGATTGGTCAAACCCTAAATATATTATGCAAATTGAGAATTCATCCCCCAGGCAATTTAAAGTGGTTTTAACCACTCAGAAGACAAGTCGGCCCTACCCAACAAAGAGACACATTTTCATCACCTGCCAGTTTGCATAAATAAAGGAAACCAACGCCTCATTTGTTCACTCACTCATTCAATCATCCAGAGCACAAGTTTGGTAGCCGCAATTGGAGAAGAAAAAAGAGAGAGAGGTTCATTTCTCAGTAGAGGATATTCTCTAGTGTTTGTTTTATTGTCTTGGAATTGTATTGGCTATCTATATTAAGGAAGTTTTTGTTGGGTTTTCTTCCCCATGAGGGTTTCCCAAGATAAATGTTGTGTATCTTGTGATTGTGTTTCTCTCAGTGACCCTATATATGCTATGGTTATCTAGTAAATTGAAAAGAAACCTAATAATAGCTTAAACCTTAACATGGTATCAAAGCTAAGCTGAAGAGAGCATCTTTCACTAGATAAAGAAAAATGTCATTTTTGTCGTACAAGAAAATTAGGGATTTTTATTGAAGAGGAATTTCAACCCAAAAATCATCTAGAAAAGTGTGCCCTAGCCTAGGTAACTCACTGGCACCTTCAGCGCACCTTTTTAGTGGATAGAACTCCCGAAAAGTGAAACCCTAGTTTTCACCGGTACCAGAAAACTATAAGTACCAGTCCAGAATTATGATGGTCAAGTTTGAAGGGGGGGAATTTGGATTTTATGAAATCTAACTACACCAGGATACTCGCCTCAGCCAATTGCACCTCCTGGTAAGTTCAAAATTAAATTCTAAGCATTTTCAATTTGTGGTCATTTTCCTAGCTTCAGGTAAAGATGTATGCAAGCACTAAGCTTGTTGGCAATATAGAAGGTGTGGAAAACTTTCATGTCTAGAAGTATAGGATTTCACTCATTCTTGAAGAGAATGACTTAGCAAGATTCATTAAAGAAGATGTACCAGAACCTGTCGATGTTACAACTAAAGAAAAACACCAAAAGGACACAGTTAGGGCTAAAAGAATCATTGTAGATTCTATTAAAGATCACTTGATTCCTCAAGTGGCTTCAAAGAAGACTACAAAATAAACGTTTGATGTCGTAACCAAATTATATGAAGGAAATAACATCAATCGAAAGATGAATCTAAGAACTCAACTCAAAAGTATAAGGATGCAGAAAGGAGAAACAATTCAGGAATATTTCTCCACAATATCACAATTCAAAGAACAACTAGAAGAAATTGAAGATACTATAGATAAAAATGAACTTATAATGACAACCCTTAATGGTCTCACGAGACCTTGGGCTGCATTCATCCAAACTATTTGTGCCAGAAAGGAGAAACTACACTTTGATAGTCTTTGGGAAGAATATGTTCAAGAAGAAGCAAGAGTAGCTAACCGAGAAGCATTGCTATCAAGAGATGAAGATCAATCCCTAGCTACTCATACTAAAGGAGGAAGAAAGAGGTCTTACTTCCAGAAAGAAACTCATAAGGAGTCTCACCCCCAGAAATAAACTCATAAGGAGTATCACCCCCAAAACAAATTCATACATAAAGAATCTCACCCTCCAAGGAGATTCCAAAAGTTTCATAAAGGTCAAAGAAGAGAAAAAGATTTCTCATCCTACCAATGTTACCATTGTGACAAGATGGGACATATTGCTAAGAATTGTCCAGCTAGACGAGAAGAATACAAGAAGAGAAACAAAAGGCACCATGCCCATAAAATTGAAGATGATGAGACACCCACAAAGATGATAAAAGAACAGATAGAAGACTAGCTCACATCAACTACAAAGCATTACCATATGTAATGCAAGGCAATCACAGGTCTACCAGAATTCAAGGTTGACCATGAAGGAGTGTGCAATGGATGTGCACAATGAAAGAACATCAAGAACCCCTTCCTGAAGAGAGACAGTAAAGCATAAGGATTCATAGAGCTCATTCACT
>WSFP011480106.1:0-16316 GCA_009831015.1 Picea engelmannii
ATACAATATTTCATATTCAAAACCACTTATAAAAACACTTAAATTGGACAAAAACATTTAAATCAAATGTTAAATTTTAGCATTGCTTACAAATTAATGTTTTATAAAGATAATATTAATTAGATAGAACTTTAAGAATCTATACTTATCTTAAAGTCTACAAATCTTGGAGAGCCTTACTAATTTTAAACAAAAAGTATAAAATGTTTGGCTATATTTTTGTTAAAATGTTTAAATATCAATGCTAATATATAGAGTACAAAGTATATGGATAAAATAATTGACCACTCTCCTACCTTGTTTTTTTCTTCTCATGGTGGAAAAACCCAACATAACTTAGTTGTCAACTGATAGTAAGGACAACCATCACTGATTGTTATCCACGAATGCGGGCTGACTCGCCACCATTATTCAAGGACAAGCATGTCACCTAAAATGATCCACTGGTGGTTTGTAAGGGGGCATACTTTCACTCATGTCAGATTCCTCTAGGTCTTGGGTCATTAATATGTTTCCTTATGTTTGAGGAAGGCGAGTTCTTGGCCAATTAGAAATAGTTTTAGTTCTTACTCCATGACCAAAAGATAGTTTCAACCTAGATAATATCCGCAAGAAAGTTAATGTCCATCGTGGTCATCATTGTGGTTGCATCTAGTGGGGTCATGTAACTATGTTCTTTTATAAAAACATTCTTTAACTATTTAATATAAACATGTGGTTTGGTTTTTAATAAAATCATTTCTTATTTATTTATTTTTAAGTAAGAATTCTATATATTATCTTTCATGGAGAAAAATTACAGTATCATTAGTGATATCAGGGATTTGCTTGTGTTGAATTGCCCCAAGGGGAAACCAATTTAGCTAAGCTTTGTATCTGTATTCATAATTAAAATTAAACACAGTTTTATGAATCTCCCTGTGGGGAAACCGATTCGACCAGATCCTCCATTAAAACTATAAGATAAAAAAACAAATTGTCTAAAGTCATACAAAAAATTGACTATGTTGAACTTCCAAAAAACTTGAACAATTGACAGAGTAAAACATGCAATATGACACATGTAAGCTTGTCGCATCTCAAGGATGTGTGTCTGTCTCTTCTGCGACAATTGTCTAGATAGATAGAACAAGTATCGACTATGAAGTAGCTAGGGCATCGATTGCCTATCTTGGAGCATGTAGTGAGTTGACCAATGTAGCAAGTAGAGATTCAATTTGCTATGCGTGTTGGTCCAAGTGCTCCATCAGAAAGCGGAGTTCATCCACGTCTTATCTGATCATAAAGACCAAATCCTGTAGTATCGACATTGGGCCTATGAATTCGACACAAGAAGCACACTCCGAGCTCGGAGGCTCGTCCACATGGGGCGCTTCCAATTGAGCATGGATCTCCTCCACCTGAGTACGAAACTCCTCTCTAGATGGCATAGGGTCTGAGGGTGGCAAGGGAGCGGAGGGTGGCAGCGAGGGGGAGGAGGGTGGTGGGCTTGTCGGGCGGGCCAAGGATGATAGTGAAGACGAGGCCATATCCTAGATTGGGTCGGGCGCATAGCCCAAAGAATTGCCTTGGAGGTTGAACCACTCCACACAACATGCCCATGGCGAGGACAAAGGTGGGATACCGGTCTGTTCTGGGCAGTATTGGACGGAGGAAGGGGACGAGGAGTTGGGCGATGGAGCGGGGATAGAAATATGTTGGCTGGAAATGGACACCTTGTTTTGAAACCAGAGAGGTCCTCTCTTTGGCTTCCCGCGGAGTCGAGGCATGGCTAACTATGAGTGAAGGTGAGGTAGAGACGAGAATGGATAAGCGAGAGTAAACAACAGGTAGGCTGGTAGAGAACCAACGTAGAGGACGAGAGAAACGAAATGGTGTGAAGGTCACCGAGGGGGATTTCCATAAAAAGAGAGTCGGAGGAGGTGTTCCCACGTGCACAAAGGTGACGGCCTGCACCTTTCCTCCATTGCCTGGATGAAAGAACCAAAGGAGGCACGCAAGGGCAATTAGTAAGAAGCTCACAGTAATGAAGGTGATTAGTTCGCATCGTGGGGGAATTAAATGGAGGGGATGGCGGCATGCATTGGTCACATGGTCTATGGAGAGGTGGCAATCGCCGTCATCTCCCATCGACGCATGGACCATGCTGGCACCCCATTAGGGGGAATCCTTTCTTAATTATTGATATAATCGTGTTATATATATATATAGTTGCAAACAAATCTATAACCAACATAGATCCATCTTAACCCCAAATCTATCAAGTGTCGAAAGGGATCAAACCTCTCGAGGTGCAAACCTTTTTTAGAGTGCAAAACTTGAGGAAAGGTTAAAGGTTTTCACCTCGAGAGATTTGATCCCTCTCAGTGCTTGATAGATTCGAAGTTAAGATGGATCTATGTTGGTACCAGTCATGGGCGGTCACACCAAATATGTAGATCAACAACAATATGTATATCTATACGTCGAAGATTAATCCGATCATTTGAAATTTACTCTATTACATCAGTTTGTTGAGAACATAGAGAGTATGATTCAGAAGTATAGTTAAAGAGTTACATGAGGAATATGTTGAATATAAAAAGTAACAATGTAGAATGATGAAAATGTGATAATAATAATAAGATTGCAGTAAATTACAAATATTTACATAGTGATCAATCTCAATCCTTCTTCTTTTGCTTAGTCAGATCTGCTAGTGTTTCCATCTTTTCATATCTATCATATGAAAAGAGAGATTGAAATCGTAGACCTTCCAAATCTTTAACTTGAGATATTGTAGTAAATGCCATACCTTGTCTTTCTTGCTTCCCAATATTAACAGTAGCTTTCTGCAAAGTCAATCCTTGTAACTTATGGATTGTTAAACCCCAAACAAGTTTCAGTGGAAGTTGTTTTTTATTACCTCTTTCAATATGTGTTATAGGCACTATTTGGGGGAATGATTAATCCCATGGTTCTCCCACATAATTATCAATTCTTATCAAAACATATGTAGGTGGTTGGGGGGGTAAAATTCTGGGGTTATACACAATTTTTTCTACAACTCCAAGAGCACCATTGACGAGTCCGATATCGGTCCATATGTTTGATGTAAGCATTACCTGAGCTCCAACTCCGATAAGTAATTCGAGTTCCATGTCTTCCTCATCTATTTCCATGGATAAGTAATTCGATGCATCTATTACTGAAATCAATGCATCCAGTGCATAAATTAATGCAATTAATCAATATATATAAATCTAATGACATCAATTAGATTTAGCCCGAGTGGTTTGTTCTGAGGGGTGTTTTCCCCCCATCCAGGTTCAATTCCCGCAAATGACATGTTGTGCTCTTGATGTTGAGCCCTTAATATTCTGAAAATTCTTGACCTCCCTATGTTCTTCGAATTTCAAGGGGGAGGGGATTATTACGAGAACAAATTCAAACCAATATATTTTCTGTAATATATTAATATATTTTATAATATATTAACATTATAAAATACATTAATATATATTAAAATATTTCCATTTTTTAAACTATATTAAAAAAGTAATTATATACCAAACTAAAGTAATTATTATGACCTGTATCTAGTAAAGGTTAATAACATATATTTTGAAATTGTAATCTAATTTGGTGAAATATATAATTTGATCTAATTAATATGTATCTACTAATTAATATTTATCCGTTCCTCCCTTGGCTCCGCTTTCTGCACCTGTCGAAGAATACTCTTCTTCAACCACTTCCATTGGGCGCTACTTTTTAAGATCTTTGAGAAAATATCCTTCCGGGGGCTTAGCCATGGATCAACCCCCAACGAAGAAAAGCGGAAGAGGGAGAAAATCTTTCATATCAAAGGCACAAAAGAAATCCAAGATCGACCTTCTGGCAGGGAAACATGTCTCTATAGAAAGGGTGCTTAGAGCAAGGCGAGCCCTGGGAAAGGGGCCTTGATGAAATGTTGTTCTTTTAACTGCAAGGGATTGGGTGGCCCCCTCAAAAGATCATCCCTTAAAATGGTGATTCTTTCAGAACACCCTGATATCCTTCTCCTACAGGAAAATTAGGGGAAGGAGATGAAGTAACCTCTAGACTCTCCTCCTTACTCCCAGACTTGAAGTTCATAACTCTGGACTCTATTGGAAGGTCAGGAGGACTGGCTATTGGATGGAACTCGCGTTCTATAAAATTCATCAACAGTCAGGGTTTTGATTCTGGACTTGGTATAACAGTCATCTCGACGAAGTTGGAAGAACCTCTCAACATTGTTAACATCTATGGACCCTGTCATAACAGAGGCCCCTATTGGGACAAAATCTTCTCCAAATATTTCTTAAAATAAAAACTAGTAATCCTGGGAGGGGATTTAAACTTCTCTTTGGGATTTTCAGAAGTTTGGGGCACTCGTGCGAGAACAAACCCTTTGACTAGTTTCTTCACACAAAAGATGGCAGAGTGCAATTTTCTGGATATTGAGCTAGTCAAACACAAACCAACCTAGAGAAATAACAGAGTGGGAGAAGCCAGTGTAGCCAAAAGATTTGATTGTTTCTTGATAAAGGATTCTCTACTAGAAAAACCCCTACAGATGAAGCAGTGGATCGGACATGGAGGAATCTCAGATCATTATTTGATATTTTTTGAATTAAGAAAAGGGGCGAACAAGCCACCTAGCCCTTTCAAATTCAACAAAACATGGCTCAACGATGACACTTTCTTAAAACTGGTCCGGGAAAATTGGACACCCTATAACCCAGAAAGAAACTCCATGGCTGGGTTACACTTTGTCAAAAACCTTCAAAGACTAAAAGAAAAAACTAAGAGTTGGGCCTATTAGAAAGCCCTTACGGAGGACTTGGAACGAAAAGAACTGGAATTACAACTAAAGCTCTTATCGGAGGAAGAAGGTGGAGGTTTTGCTACGTCATAAGCTAAAATAAATCTCCTCAAATTGGAAGAAAGGAGGAACAGACTAATTAAGGAAAAGAAAGAAACGTGGAGATTAAAAAGCAGAGCCATTTGGTTGAAAAGTGCAGACGAGAACACAATTTTTTTTCAATCTTTTTCAAAAGGCAGGAAATACTCTAACACCATTTGGCATCTTAAAAATCAAGATGGAACACAGGAACATACCTTTGAAGGAATGTCAAGAATCGGAAAAAACTACTTCTAGGAACTCTAGAAAGTAGAAAACAAGGCTACCATTGAAGAAGTAATCCAAATGACACAATACTTCCCTAGTTTTGCAAACAAGGAGGATAACAAAATGCTTATGGAGGAGGTAACTTTAGAAGAGATAAAAGAAGTAATGAACAATTTTCAAAAGGACAAAAGACTAGGACCAGACGGATGGACCATTGAGTTCTTCCTGGGATTCTTTGATCTTCTTGGACAAGATATTCTAAGACTAGTTGAAGAGATAAGGATAACAGGTCAAATGCCACTCATCTTAAACTCTACCTTTATAGCCCTTATCCCTAAAAAAGATAATCCTGACTCTTTGGATGACTTCAAACCTATTTCACTGTGCAATTGTAGCTACAATATCATGTCCAAAGTCTTAGCAAGAAGATTAAAAAGAATCCTCTCTGACAAGATATCACTTGAACAATTCGGTTTTTTGGAGGGAAGACAGATCCATGAAGCGATAGGGGTGGCTCAAGAAGATTTACACAACACAAAGACCAGAAAGTTAAAAAGTGTGATGCTGAAAATCGACCTCTCCAAAGCCTATGATAAAGTAAGTTGCTTCTACATTCGACTCCTCTTAACTCACCTAGGCTCCGCAGTCCCTTTCATTAGATGGATTATGTGCTGCATTTCAACTATTTCTTTCTCAGTGCTCATAAACATCTCGACAACGACTTTTTTTAGATCAGAAAGGGGCTTAAGACAAGGATGCCCCCTTTCCCCTCTGCTTTTTCTTCTTGTAGCTGAAGGACTAAGCATGGCTCTTGCAACAGAAAAGCATTCGGGATCCTTCCCAGGAATAAGTGTATCCACTTCTCTTCAAATCACACACCTTCTCTTTGTGGACGATATTCTTATCTTCACCTCAGGACCAGAGCAGAGTCCAAGATTTTAAAAAACATTGTAAAACTTTTCTCCAAAGCTACTGGAATGCTCATTAATGAAGGGAAGTCCACCCTTACATCCTATTGCCTCTCAGAAAACGAAAAAGGACGTTTTCGACAATTTTTTCCCTTCGAAGAGAAAACTATAGACGAAGGTCTAAAATACTTGGGTTTTGTTTTAAAACCAAATGATTACAGAAAGGAGGATTGGACCTGGCTGCTTAAAAAACTGGAAAAAAGACTTTTATCCTGGAGTCATAGATGGCTTTCCAGGGCTGGTAGACTAGTCCTAGTTAAATCAGTCTTGGAAGCTATTCCAGTTTTTTGGATGTCTCTTTCTTGGATCCCAAAAGGAACTTTGGAGGCAGCTAGAAAACTCTCTTTCAGATTTTTGTAGTGTGGAAATAAAGATTCACAAGTGACACCTTGGGTAAGATGGAAAAGGATTGCAGGCCTAAAGGCTCTAGGTGGTTGGGGCTTAAAGGATATACATGTTTTCTTAAAAGATTTGGCTGCAAAGGGGGGATGACGACTGTTAACCACAAACAGTCTTTGGACAAAGGTAGTTATAAGTAAACACATTGAGCCAGACTCAATGGAGGCATGGATAAGAAGGGCTCATAAATCCTTAAAAGGAGTTTCGGTGATTTGGAAGCTATCATAAAATCCTTTCCAGTTATTGGGGATGGGCTTGCTTGGAAAGTGGGGAACAAACATCGTGTAAGACTGGGGGCAGATCCCTGGATGGGCAGCGAAGGCAAGCACCTTCTTTAGTATCATCTTATTCTTTCATTAAGAAAAAAAGGCCTTGTTACTTTAAACACCTTTGCCGACCCGACCTACACAACTTTCTGGACTCAAGGGTGGAAGTCGACCACTGAACTTGATTTAAATGATGAAGATACAACAGAACTGGAGAGATACCACACAACCCTAAAATCAACACAGGTCAGATTAAGAGACCAAGAAGATGAACTTGTTTGGGATAGAACTGACTCTGGTATCTACACTCCAAAGGAAGGCTACAACTACTTAATTCAAGATCTAGTCCAAGATGAACCAATTTGGTGGTGGAAAAAGATCTGGAAAGTAAATTGTCCTGGAAAGTCAAAACTTTTCTTGTGGATTGTGCTATCAAACAAAGCTCCAACCTAGGACATACTCCAAAAAAGAATTTTTTCTGGCCCAGGGAGATGTCCACTGTGCAAGATTGATGGGGAAACAACACAACACCTCTTCCTAGACTATTCTTATATAAGGACGGTTTGGACAGAAGTTTCCAGATTTCTGGCTAAAAATTTTCTTTGGATAGGCCACTCTCTGGAACAAGCTTGGAGGAACTGGTGGGAGAACATATCTTATAAAAGATACATAGTGCTACCACTGCTGATCATTTGGGGAGTGTGGCTTGCAAGGAATGAAGCCATCTTTAATGAGGTTTTTCTAGCTCCTGAAAAAACTACTCTCAACAGTTTGGCCATCCTTTCCTCCTTCTGTAGGAAGAGTCAAGATCAGAACTATAAGAGAAGTAACCATTGAAAAAACAATGCCCTGGGGCTTTTTTGATGGAGCCTCCCAAAACTACACCTGTGGAGGTGGAGGGTTACTATACTTTTTAGACACGCACTATTATACCTTGACTTTTGGCTTAGGAATTGGAACAAATAATTATGCTGAACTGATGAGCCTCAAACTACTCTTGGCCTTTGCAATTGAACAAGATTGTAAAAATATAACAATTTATGGAGACTCAAAAAATGCAATAAATTGGATAAATGGTACTCAAAGATGCAAGAATATCAGACTTGCAAATATTGTGGAAGATATAAAAACACTATAGAGTTTTTGATTCCTTTTCCTTTCATCATGTTTACAGGGAAAGAAACGAAGAAGCGGATCGGGCCTCGAAAGAAGGCACACACTTGAAATTGGGCCACTAGAAGATCGCAGAGTTCTTAAATGAACAAATTCAAGAACAACAAAGAACCTTTTTGTGAACTTTTGAAACCATTTTTGGTTCAAAAATCTCATGTAAATCCTAAGGGATTAAGAAGACAGAACTACAACAACTTTGGAAACTATTTTTGGTTTTTAAATCTTATGTAAAATCCTAAGGGATTAAGAAGACAGAACTATAGCCGAAGAACTTCAACTTGCTTTGAAGTAATAAAGACATACCAGATCATAGGAATACACTCTTGAAGTGTATCTACAAAATGTAATTTTGATTATTTTTTAATGATAAAAATTATGTTTTTTTCCACGGAAAAAAAATAAATAAAAAAATCTACTAATTAATATTTGTTAATTTTGAAATCAATATTGTCCTTCCACTGAAATCTATACATCTAGTGTAGAAATTAATGTATCTAATGTTGAAACGCTAAAAACAATGCATAAATTCAATACATTTATTATTGAAATCAATGAATCTAGTGCAAAAAATAATGTATAGAAATCTAATGTGAACCATTGATTTATTCATTTTTTAAAAAATATTTTAATATATTTTATAATATATTAATATATTTTTAATACATTAATATTAAATTGTTATAAAATATTAATATATTTTATAATATATTACGACTTTTCTATATTACACTTCTGTAACTATTACATTATTTTTGTGATCTATTAATTGGAGTTAGAAAAACCAAACCAAAACAAAACAAATTCAAACCAATACATTTTTATTTTTATTTTTGTCATATCGATATGAAAATTACCTTATCATCTTAACATAAAAAAAACATGAAAAACAACTTTGCTAACATCACTAGAATATTCTATCAACCTTTAAAATTAATTCACTTTAAATTTATTATTAACCTTGAACAATATAAAATCATTAAATATTTAATTTTAATTAATATAAGGTCATCAAATATTTAATTTTAACTATATTTTATTATAAAATATATTAAAAAATATTAATATGTTTTTTAATATATTAATATATTTTATAAAATATTAAGATTTTACTAGATTACGATTTACATAACCACTACATAATTAAATTAGAACAAAACAAATACAAACCTATACATAAGTTTATATTTATTTTGTTTCGATTTATATATATATATATATAAACTACTTTGCTAACACAATTATAGAATATTCTATCAACCTCTCAAAATAATTCACTTTGAATCTACTGTTAAACTTACCAATATAATGTTATTAAATATTTTATTTTAATTAATATAATGTCATGAAATATTTTATTTTAATTAATATAATGTCATCAAATATTCGTCATAACCTCCTCCTTATGAAGAGGATTTTTATTTTTTAAAAACTTTGTATATGATTATTAATATAATATGTTTTTATATTTATTTATAAATTTTTAATAATTTACAAACATTTTTACCATTTGTAACATCTCTTAAAAACCCAGAAAGCATGTGAGCATTTCTGAACATATTAATCTTGTAGAAACCCCTCAAAATTAAAACTCTCCATTTCTAATTTTCTTTTTTATTAATATAACTTCACTTTCTTCTTTAACAAGATTATATATTTTGATTGTTTAAGATAGTTAACAATTAATCTACCATAAAAATGAGCATTAGATAATGAGTGTGAGGATGAGCAGGGGGAGGCTGTCCTCCTGCAACTAGGGTTTACATGGGTTGTTGTTTACATTCACAACCATTGAGAATTCTTGGTTATGGTTACTATGGGTTCTGTTTGTAGGATGAGATTAGCTGCGCGCCCAAATTTAGATCATTGTCTTAATCGCCTTCTGCAATCTTCGTCGATCGCTATGTTCTTTTTCCTTTAGGGTTTAACCGTGCATTGATTTTTTTGGGTAAGCATAGTGTGTATCTAATATAACACTTGTTGATCCCCAAATGTGATGAATCTTTTGTAGAATTTCTTGTAAATTCTTTTCAAATTCTTTCCCATATAATTTTTTTGAGGTTGTCGTGGTTTCATGATGCATTTACCTAGTCTGGTTCAAACTTCCGCGACCCACAAATCACACCATTGATTTCTGCGACCGACATTTTGTACCTATACTTAGAAACTTTTCAAAAAAGAATGATTGAACGTGGGTCTAGTCTACTTCCCTGATCGTCTCGTCCATACTCGCAACCCTACCATCCCGATCCACTTTTTATATTCAAATTGTTTTTCAAGTCTTATTCACTATAGGTCCACAGGTCCGCAATAATTCTTATGACTCTTCCATATACTCCCAACCCCATGATCTCGCTGCCCCGCCGTGCTCTTCCATTGCATTACCCTATTGTTTTTCCATCCCGGTTGTCCACTGCCCTGCGATAGTCTGTCTTGTCTTGTCACATTCCCCAATGCACATTTAATACATATCCTTCGTAAATGACTAAAACTAGTTAAATGTTAAAGTGCGTTATTAATGGCGATCTTCTCAAGACAACTCCTCATTAATTTTAATATTAATCTGCATTAACGATTCTTGAGTCAAGAGCCCTCCAGTGTATTAAGATAAACATGTGTATTTTGATAATAACATTTTGAAAAGAACTATACATTAATATGTCACCCTGATTAAGTATGACAACTCAGATAAAGGAACAATTCTATGGAGATACTATCAACCTACTTGAACGAGAAGACTAACGATTTCAATGGTCGTGACCATACATATATTACTCTTCATTACCACCTCCATAGAAGAGTTCAAACCCGATTTGGATGTCAAGAATTGCTTTGGTAGGCTGTGTTCTAGAAGTTTACAATTTCAAGGAGCTGATTTTGTGGTCCATTGATAAATTTGACAACAATCAGAGAATTATTCAGTTACAAGGGGAATTGCCTATTTCCTTAGCCCCTTCATTTTTTAAGAGGATGCTTAGACTCCCAGAGCCGACGATAACTTTCAAAATCATTGAGGGTGAATACTTTTTGAAGACAAAGAGTGGAGGATTAGGGCTTCTACAAGACTATCTCGAAGACCCAACAATTATTTCATAGGACCTTTCAAGCACTCATGTGAGTTCATTAAAAAATCCAAATCGAGAAATGGCACGGTTATTCGCTAGAGTAGCTGGAAAATAGTCTACAACCACTGTTCCAGACTCACTCTATATATATAGTACTTTTCAATTCATAAAACCACAATGTTTGATTGGGAAAATATTATTTTCAGTGTATTATCGTTTCAGTTGGGAAATTTCAGAAAGAGTAAAAAGTTTTACATGTCCTCATACTTGATTTTCACCATTACATATTGTCACGTCTTCAAAGGCTTGCCTTTGGCTAAGAGGGTCAATTTTAAACTCGACCCTGTTCAAATGTGGTATTCCACTCTTTGGAAACAAAAGGCCACATGCCACTTCTATGAAGTAAACAATGCATTCATTTATTCTTTCAAAAAACTTATTCATGGACCAAGTACATATAGATTGTCTCTAGAAGCACATCCTTCTTAGATACGAGATGATTTTTTGAATTAATGGAGAACATTAGTGTTATCAACTCTACTGTTCTCGTGAGAAACCCTCATATTTTCCATATTATGTTTTCGATAAAGTATTTGTTGTTGAAGTATGCAAGCAATATAAATTTTGGGCCCATTTCTCTAACGAGAGGAGGAAAAGATAGTTCATTCCTCTACCATGGAAAATTGGGGAGATAATGGTAAAAAGTATCACACATCCATGAAATCTCAATTCGGTTTGATCAGTTCAATCTTAAGAAAGTAGATGAAGTGAAGGGTTTTGACCCTAGTCAATTATTTATGAAACACATGACATCTGTAGGGTACAATGTATCATTTTCCAACACATTTCTTTTTGGAGAAGAAGAGGGTGACAACCAAAACCCCCAAATTCTACCTAATGAGAAAAGACAAGAGGATATCAAAACAATTATCAACACAATCGATCAACATAGATAACAATAAAGAGTCATGAATGAGAGAAATTCACATTCTCCTAATATTTCTAAAAAAAGTGGCCTACTTAAGGGAAAACCCCAGTTTGTAGTTCAGGATCAAAGGAAGTCGTTGATGGATAATTCCAATAACGGAGGTGAACAAAACCCTCCTAAGGGAAATCTAGAAAGTCCACAAAAACTTCGAGTCACTAGCAAAAGGAAAAGAGGAACAAATAAAGAAGGAGAAAGTGAGGGCATACCTGAAGAGGAAATCATTTTGGAAGACATGGAGCTCGATGCAAATATTGAAGATATTGAATTTCCAGGTGAAGAACAGAGGATACAAGATAGTAGAGCAATTGCAATGTAATTGGCCACCCAAGAGCCAATGGTATTTGAAGAGGAATCTCTAACCGTCCACAGTGCCACATTTGACAAAAATTGATCTAGGTGGATATTGGTGGCCACCCACCTGTTCCAAATTCCAACTAGCTCATCTTAACAGTTTTCAGTTTAGCACGTTTCTCTGTAATGGGGACATTTCTTTGTAATTGTGGGTTCTACACTTTCGGGGCTGTCCTGAAGCCCTACACAACATCCAAGTGGATATTGGTGGCCGCATGTTGGGTATGTGTTATATTCTTTACACACGTAGTAGTGTTTGAGCGTTGTACTGGGCACGTAGGGGGGTTCGGGGGTAATGCCCTAGAGAATTTTTTTTTTGCCTTGGGAAACGTGTCATATATTTAGGTGGTTTTTCGACACATGGTTTCTTTGCCGATGGTTTTCTATTTTCGGTTAAGGAATTAGGGTTGTTGACTAATCTAGGTCATTGGGTTAGGGTTTTGGATGCCGCTGGCTCATATATGTATATTGTATTGTAAACAATGTATCACTATGAATGAATATAAAATATGCTGGTTTTCCCGGTTTGGGTTTCCAGGGGAAAAATCTCTGTGTAATGTTTGTATTTGCCATTGTATCTTTTCTGTTCTTTTACTGAAAATCTGTTTGCAGTAAATATTGTACAAGGTTAAAATCTACATTTGGTATCAAATCTTTGTTGGCTTCAGGGGAACGCCTTTGTGGTCAAGGGTTTGGCTTGGGACTGTGATAAGCCTTGTTACAGTGGGAGATCTGTGGTATTGATTTTTTCAGGTGAAAAGAAATGGCAAGCAATTTGAAGATGGAGATCGAGAAGTTTAATGGGCAAATTTTTGAGCTGTGGAAGCTCAATATGGAAGATTTGTTGGTGGACAGAGATCAATGGATCGTGATAGATCCAGGTACTGCATTTATAGGAACTTCAGAAGATGAATGGAAAAAGTTGGACTGGAAGGAAAACAACACAATTCGACTGTGTCTCTCAGATCCAATATTACTGAATGTGTCAGAGGAAGCTACAACCAAGGATTTATAGGATAAGTTGGGGAAGTTGTATCAGTCTAAGTCCCTAGTGAATAAACTATTCCTGAGAAATAAGTTGTATAACCTGAGGATGAGAGATGGAGACTCGGTGGCAGAGCATTTGAACACCTTCAATACTGTGGTAAGTTAGTTAGTATCCGTTGAGATTAAAATTTCAGATGAAGATAAATGTATTAGTTTACTGTGTTCTTTACCAGACTCCTGGGATACTCTAGTTGTGGCCATAGGTAGTAATACAACTTCCTTGAAGTTTGATGAAGTGGTCTCATCCTTGTTGTCGGAAGAGATGAGACAAAAGAATATGGAAGGACATAACACAAATGCATTATTTGCAAGAGAATGTTCCTAGGAAATAAATATATCCAAGTTCTCAAGTGGGAGATCTAAGTCTAAGGATAGATCTAAATCTCCCGGAAAGTTTGTAAGGGTATGTTGGAGATGTGGAAAATAAGGGCACTACAAGAAGTAGTATAGATCCAAAGTTGAGAAAAAGAAGGGATCTGAAGAATCTCCTTCTACATAAGAAAAGACCTCCAAGGAAGAAGGAGGTGATGTGTACTTGGCTTCTTCAAGCACACATGCAGATCATGAGGCATGGTTGGTTGAATCTGGTGCATCCTTTCATATGACTCCCCATAGGGAGTGGTTATGTGAATATGAAAAGTATAATGGAGGTAATGTTTTCTTAGGTGATGATTCGACAACCAGAATCATAGGACGAGGAAAAGTCAAGTTGAGGCTCATAGATGGAAGGATTAGAACATTGCCTGGTGTTATGCACATCCCATGTTTGGCCAGAAATTTGATTTTTGTAAGCAAAATGGACGATGCAGGGGTAAAAACAATATTTGAAAAGGAAGCTTGCAGGATGGTTCAAGGAGAAATGGTGTTGCTGAAGGGAGTTCGGTTTGGAAATATGCATAAGCTGCAAGGAAACACTATTAGTGATGGGTGTAATAGTTCAATTGTTCCTGATATTGGAGTTGAAGAAGAAAGAAATCCTACAGTCTTTGGAGAAAATGTTATGTTGTGGCATCAAAGACTGGGGCATATCGGAGAGAAGGGTCTTCGACTACTACATGGTAAAGGTATGGTTGAAGGTATGTATAACTGCTCTCTAGATTTTGATTTCTGTGAACATTGTCTATGGGAAGTAGAATCGGGTAAGATTCCCCTCTGGTGCAACGAGGGAAGAAGGAATTTTACAGCTAGTTCACAGTGATGTTTTGGACCTGTGTCAGTCCCATCATTGGGAAAATATGTGTACTACATTTCATTTATTGATGACTTCTCGAGGAATACTTGGATATATTTCCTCAGGAAGAAATCCAAAGTCTTTGATAGGTTTAAAGAGTTTAAGTCTCTTGTTGAGAATCAAACAAAGAAAAGAATTAAGGTGCCGAGGACAGATTATGGCGGAGAGTTCTGCGGGAATGAATTTGAAGAATTCTATAAGAAGTGTGGTATAGAAAGGCAGAATAATACTCCATATACACCTCGACAGAATGAAGTTGCAGAAAGGATGAACACGACGCTGATGGAAAAAGAAAGGTGCATGCTCAATGGTGTCGGGTTAGGGAAATAATTCTGGGTAGAGGCAGTGGGTACTGCATGTTACCTGGTCAACATATCACCCTCAACAATGTTTGATGAAAAGACTCCACAAGAGGTATGGACTAGTAATGAACCTTCTCTCACACATCTCAAGGTATTTGGTTGTGATGCATATGTTCATGTTCCAAAGGAAAACAAGAGTAAGCTAGATAAGAAGGCTAAAAAATGTATCTTTATTGGATATAAAGATGGTCTCAAAGTTTATAATCTTTGGAACCCATAAACTAAGAAGGTAGTGTATAGCCAAGATGTGGTATTTAGAGAAATGAAGGATGTTGTTAAACATGAAGTCCTACCAAGTAAGGAAGAATCAAAGAAGATAGAGTTTGATTTAAAGGATGATGAATCAAACTCTACAGAAGAACAAGAATTAGAAGAAGAAGATCCTCATACTCTAGTATTGAGGAGATCAGTTCAAGAAAGAAGGCTACCAGAAAGGTATACTCCATTTGATTTTTGTTTAGATTTTTCTTTATCTATTACTGATGATGATCCTAGAATTGCCAGGGAGGCAGTGGATTTAGAGGATGGAAATCTTTGGAAAAGGGCCATGGACGAAGAAATGGCATCTTTGGATAAGAATGAGGCTTGGGATCTAGTGGAGTTTCCAGCTGGAAGAAATCCCGTTGGAAACAAATGGGTATTTAAAAAGAAGTTGAATGAAGAAGGAAAAGTGGAGAAATACAAAGCTTGGTTAGTAGCAAAGGGTTATTCCTAGGTTGAGGGAATTGATTTTGGTGATATATTTTTCTCCTGTTGCCAAGTTAAACTCTATAAGATTTCTGTTATCTATTGTTGCTGCATTTGATTTTGAAGTAGAATAGATGGATGTGAAGACAACATTCCTACATGGGGATTTGGAAGAAAAAACTATATGAAGCAACCAGAAGGTTATGTTGTGAAGGGGAAAAAAGGAGCTGGTATGCAAGCTGAAAAAGTCCCTGTATGGTTTAAAACAATCACCAAGGATATGGTATCAAAAATTTGATACTTATATGTTGGGACTTGGCTTCACAAGAAGCAAAGAGGATCACTGTGTGTATTTTAAATTAATTGGTGATCATTTAATTTATTTGGTCTTGTCTGTGGATGACATGTTGTTGATAGGAAACAACAAGGAGATTATTTAGGATATGAAAACTCAGTTGTCCTCTAAATTTGGCATGAAGGATCTCAGTGCTTCAAATTTCATTTTGGGAATGGAAATTAAAAGAGATCGGAAAAGGAGGAAACTCTGGTTAAAACAAAGAAAATATGTCGAGACAATATTGCAGAGGTTTAATATGTAGGAATGTAAACCGGTCAAGGTTCCTATTCCTGTTGGTGTAAAGTTATATG
>ML880371.1:0-13418 GCA_009831015.1 Picea engelmannii
GATTTGAATTCGCTGGCATGGCTGGCTGGCTAGCTGGTGGACGTGGAGAGATGCTCCTACATCACAAAGGAACCCATTTTTCTTGGGGAACCTTTCACGTTTCCTTATTTTTGAAATTTTGGTCCTTCATGCATTTCCACACTGAGTATTTTAGGACTCACCATCGGGTTATCGATTTGGTTGTTCCCCACTCTAGTGATCTTGACTTTTCCTAGTGCTTTGAATGCACCTAATGCTTCAGATGTAAGAAAAACACCCAAAAATAAACCTCATATTGACCTTTCACCTTCTTCACCTGTCACATCTCCTTCCCTTTCTCCTTCTTCACCTAGTGAAAGCTCTAAAGTGAGTAGTCAGGTTGATAAGAAGAAGAAGAATAAAAAAGAGACCAAGCCTCCAACTTCATCAAGTCATGTTGGATCCAATAAACCAGCTACTGTTAATCATATTGGGATTGTTTATAAAGTCAAAAAGTATAAAACGAAGAATCCTAAACCCAAATTCCCTTGCAATATTTGTAAGGGTGACCACTTTCAAATGGATTTCCTTGGTCTCCCCAAGGTATTATAAATGTGGCCTTCCATGTCATCATCCTCTACTGGACATGTTGGTGAAACCTCGTCAACTAGTGACGTTAAGGATGGTAAGAAGGATAGAACCATCAAATTTCCTTGTAGGTTATGCAAAGGTGATCATCACTCTCACCTTTTACCTCGTATGGATGAGGCTTCTTATGTTTTGGAAAATATTCAACTTCCAACTATTTATCATAATATCTCTCCCAACCCATCGTTAGTTGATGGAATGGTCAATCTGGTTCCATCCCTAGTCAGTCTAGTTGATCAGGTGGTCAATATGGTTTCATCCTTAGTTGAACCAGTAACCCAAGTAGTTGATCCAATCCCATCATCGATCAAACACACTCTTCATATGAAGAGTGAACCCAAAGTGGTCTATCATTTTCCATCATCGATCTATCCCACTCTTCCTCCGAAGAGTGTAGCTAAATGGTTTGATCCAGTTCCTTCATCAATCAATCCCATTCCTCATCTGAAGAGTGAACCTAAAGTGGTCGATCTAGTTCCATCATCGATAGATCCCACTCTTCACCCAAAGAGTGAAACCCAAGTGACTGATCCAATTGTGTCATCGATCAACCCCACTCTTCATATGAAGAGTCCCAAAGTGGTTTCTCTGAGTCCATCATCGGTCAATCCCACTCGTTCAAAGAGTCAGTATGTTTCTTAGGTCAACCTCATTAATATCGATTCACCCGGACAAGGGGGAACTCTGCCCATCCTGATGACACCCCCTTAAAGCAATCAAATGATTTATATTGATTAGAAGCATTTGAAATAATCTCATATTCCTTCTTATGTGCCTTTTCAAATCATCATCTAGGTTTGTGGTATGAATATTCTTAACACTATAATATACAAAGTTGCTTCTGTTAACATCTTATCCGCAAATGCTTGGCAAGATTTGTGTTCCTCGTAGCTTATGCATGTGACTCAAAATTTATTGACCTTTGATAGAAGAGTTAGTCAACCTTTAGGGATCCTTCCTTAGTTTCTGGTTACTTTGGGAGGAAAAACATTCTATGTCGATGTGAAGGTTTTTAACAACCCCTTGGATTTTAACCTGATCCTTAGGAGAGACTATATCTATGTTATGAGATATATTGTGTCCACTCTCTTTCGAGTGATATGTTTCCCTCACAAAGGAAACATAGTAACGATCAACCCAATTTTATTCATTGAACCTCATCTAATGATCAACCATATTCCTTCCCTTAACATTCCATACATCCCAGCGATGCCCACCCCGCTGCAGGTCCATTATGTAACAATTTGTCCTATGTGTTCAACTTTGAATTAGAGGGAATCTCTCCCTTCTCCTGACTTATATCTAACATTTGAAATGGTCATATCCTATATAGGGATATTATAGCTATATCTCCCTAACCTTATTAATGCCATTGACATATATTCCTTCTGGAGTGTTTTTCTTCCATCTAGCGAAGGTCTCCTGGAAGAAATGGCTGACATTTTTCCCTTGACATGTATTCCTTCCATAGTATTGTCTTCTTGGAAGCCATGATTAAGATATGGCTTTGAGCATAGTTTTTCTTCTCTATGGAAAGATCATTAAAAAATGAAACAAAGGTCATGAGCATAGTTTCTCTTCTTTTTGGAAAGTGCGTTAACAAATGAAACATAAATCTGGGGATTGAACTTGGAGCCTCAAGAATAGTTTTCCTCTCTATGGAAATATTGTTAAAAAATGAAACAAAAATATAGACATTGAACCTAGAGCTATGATCATAGTTCATTTTCTCTATAAATATCATTAAAAATGAAAATACCCCCTCCATTATAATCAAGTCTCACTCTAGATCGAGTACTTGAACCTTCTTTTCCTCTGCCTAGTGAGAATGTTTCCATTAGTAACAAGACACCTAAATTAGGAAATAAGAAGAGTTGTTGTAGGAAAAGTCACTTATGGGGGAGGTCTCCAGCCTCTTGACATCATGGTGGAGAAAAACCGCTAACGTTTTCCAAAGAAACTAGGGGAAAACTACCTCTAGAGAAACACACTACTAGGAGTGATCCTTATTTGAGGGTCATTCCCATAGTAACGCAGTAGTATTTTCTAGAATTATATTAGTATTTTTTCTTTCTTGTGCTCATAAATGCATGAGAATAATTTACCTAGCTCAGTATTTGTTCTTTCTCATGCTCGTAAACACGTGAGAATAGGTTACCGATTATTTTTTTTTCTCTTTTTTTGACTCGTAAAAGGTATACGAAAATGGAACTATTTGGAGTCTTTTTTAAGCTCTTTTCAAACTCCATAAAAATGAAAAGATTCTAGAGTGATATTGCTTCCATTCACACTCATTAAAAGGTTTGAAAGATCCTCTTTTGAGTGGTAGTTTATCTCTTTTTTGGCCTCGTGAGACTAGTTATGAAAAAAGAACACTCTAATCAAGCATGATTAGAAGAGTTCTCCCCTATATTTTTTTACACTTTTTTCGAGATTGGGAGACTAAACTTCTTAAAAATTCATCCATAGATTCATATTTAAGCTATTTTCAGAATCTCTAAACATGTAAAACCACCGAGTTTACCGTCTTTGGGATCATAAAACTATGCATCGAAGGACCTATGTGAGTCCAATATCCAGGATCCATCTGGGATAGAACCCCTCCTTCCTCGGGTTCATTAAACATATTTCGAGGGACTCATCCAAAGGATGAGCTATACTGAGAACCTGGTACTATCCTTAAGCTCAGTAAAAATGAAAGAGGTACTCATCTATCTGGATGGGGGAACAAATTGAAGGAAGTGGGTCAAGTTTTTGGGAATTATTTATGGAAGCTATTGTCTCCCTTGAACATGGAACATATTTTCATATTTTCTTACAGTTGGGCAATTTGATTGTCTTTGAGTCATACCAATTCCATGTGTCAGCATAATTTTTCATCTAGTCAAAGAGTTCTCTTATTTTCGTCACATTATGTTCTTGGTACTCGTCGTGTCAATGCTTCCAAGTCAGTTGTCATTCCTCATCATGGTCAAGGGTTTCACTTCAAACCATCCATCTTTAGTATTTCTAGTTTCCATTTCCTATTTCAGTACGTACTCATTTGATTCACCATATTACATCACTTTCCTGTGTCAGTTTCGTGTCGATGATGAGGATACATCAGGTCCCTCCTTCAACGAGTCTTTTTTGGTCGACTTCAACACATCATTTGGGAATTTGACATAGAAACCAGTTAGTACCTTGGGACCTGCATGCCTCAATGGAAGGCCTCCTCACTTCCAAAAATAGGTTTACATAATTCACCTATGATCGGATGATTCCACGAATGTTCGACCTCATCTCATTTATTCACATTCATTGGACTGTACTAGGGTGCCTTGTGAGTCATTGACATTATTGGTGATTTCCCTTGCACTTGTTTGACATCAAATCATTTATTCACGTGGCTAGATTCATACCACATCAGGATTGGGAGGAAGAGCCTCGGTTAAGAATTCACTCTATTATCTAATTTTCCCAGGCTATGAGGGAGATCATCTAAGCATCATGATATAAATACCATCACATATATCCACTTTGTATTGATCCTTGGATATGTTTTATCATCTCGTATCTCCACTATGTATTTTTCATGGTTGCGATCAATTTATGTCATGGAGGTATGGATCCACATTGTATCTTTGGTGGCCATATCCTTAGTCAATGTTTTCATTGATCTGCAGTGTATTGGTTAGTGGTCGTGCTTTTATTCATCTTGTATTTTGAGCACAGGGATGTCTACCTCATAAATGGAACATATATTAATATTGTTTGATGATTGTTTCCAACTTCTGCCAGGTTCTCCCACTCCAACACCCTTGCATTGAATAATTGTAAAGTGTTTCAACCATTAGTTTCTCTTATGAACTCACACTTTATGGGGCATCTATTACACATTAAAATATCACACTTGAGTTACACACCCTAAGTGTCGCAAAGTGACGTATGCACCTCGGTAAGTGTCACAGTCATGGTCACAAGTGTTGTATGCACCTTCAAAAGTGTCAAATTCACTTTGTGAGGTGTCACCACCCCTTGAAACCATTAAAAAATTTGTTCATGAACCGTAAGTCATATGGGAGGAGGAAAACCATATTTTTTTGGTCAAAACACACAGGTTTTCCTTGAAAATTTCGAGCTTTTCTTGAGCATTTACGAAGACTAAACCCCCCTTGTTCATACTTTGGGTTCACACATAGCACCCCCTATGCCACAATATGGGAGATTTGATATAGGATCAACACTCTATCTCTCACTATGGGGAAGTGTTGATGTTGTTGAGAGAAAAGGGGGATCTCTGCCATCTTAATATATGGGCCAACTCTTTGAGATTGATTTAGTTTTGTTCGACCCTCATGATTTTGATTCACTTTAGGATATTAGTCAAGCCTCAAGGATCCTTATCCTAAACCATACCCCTAATTTTATCATGGTTTTTATGCCTCTCAAGCCTATATATTGAGGGATTTCCAAGGAGAAAAGGAGGAAGCTTTCATATATCAAACTTATGATCTCGGTAGCATCGTGCAAGGGATGAATGAGGAGATATTGGGGAGGATACTACAAATGCATCAATAGTGGTATGTAAGTATTCTCTTTTAGTTCTAATTTTAATATACTTGGCCTATTTCCTTCAAGCTTGTTTATTATTGCATGTTCTTTTCTATTGTTCCTTCGATCTTTGTAGATGAATTTTTTTGATCTAATATTGTATAGTAGGATTTTTTTGTTTCTGTTTTCTACTTATTCTAGGTATCAAGTTGTTCTAAAGAGTTTGGAGATCAAGTTCGGATTCAAAGCAGTGAGGAAAAACTTTGAAACAAGGTGCATCACACTCTTTCTTCTTCTCTCTTTCTGATTGATTAAACTGAATTCAAAGGGATGTTAGTGTCCATTTGTAATTTTTATATCTTGGTATAGGGGTATATAATCCAAGGGAAGATTCACATGTCTAAAGGGGGATATTTCCATAGCATGTGGAGAAAGTATGGTATAATAAGAAGATGATTTAGAGGAGAAGGTTAAATTCCTTGAAGGAGACATGTATGTTGGATGTTGACCTACTAATAATGTCACCTTCCAAGTCAAAAATTATAATGCCTTGTTGTCCCATTCTACATAGAACGAATGGGTAGTCGACCAATGATCCTATTTCCTACTCATATGCTGAAGGACGACTTGAATAGGAGTATTCCATGTAGACAAAAAATGATTCTTTGTCGAAGAATCATACTTGGTACTTGGTTCCATGACCACAAGGAAAGAACATTGTGAAGTATCAGTGGGTCTACTAGACAAAATTTACCTCTGAAATTGTTGTTGAGCAACATAAGTGATCTGAAAATCCTTAGACACAACTTATTTATTTACAATATATACATGAAACATCTAACTTGATTCAGAATAATTTCTTGATCGTATTGAGGTGATTTGAAAAAAAATAATTATGTGTTTTTTATCCAAAAACTCATAAAATGATGATTAATTTGCATATTATTGAGATGACACAACATAAAATAAAAGAAATCAAATTTACATATATGGATGACATATTACTTCATCTTCAAAGTCCCTTTATATAGTATGATTATTCTCCGACATCTCAAAATACCAAATTACATTACAACATGGAACTTCAAAAATACAATTTAATGGACTCTCTTTATTTCCACTACTCAAAACAATAAATTAAGTTCATCATTGAATTCCCTGTGAAATTATGAGAAATTTGAGTTTAAACTCGGTCAAATTCCAAACTAGCTCAATTACACTCTCTTTACATGCCAAACGATTGACTGTTCATTAATGGAAATATGGACTAAAACTTGTACAAATGACCTTTGATCATAAAATATACCTCAAATTCACACTCCTTGCAAAAAATCATGAAAAAGGAGTATATAGTTTCCTAGGTGTAGTCAATATACCTCATGGCACATTTTTCTATGCAATGCCAAACTTAGATCCTTCTTTGCATGTAAATTTATGTAGTTTGTACGACCTTAGGATCTATCCCATACATCAATATTTGTTCCATCTCGAAGTGTGTGCACATAGTAATGTGCATTAAGCATTGGGATCTATGCCCATAAAGGCCATGGGACCTCCAACTGTATTCACACCTTCCCCTAACGTCAACATCATATTAAATGTGGTCAGTTGGGTTTGTTGTAACAACCACCATATTTGGCATATTGGTTAGTGAATGGATATAATTCATTGACATTGGTGGGAGGTTCAGGTTTCAAAACCCACAAACTCCTATATATATGGTATGTATTGTTTTTTTGGTTATATAGTTCAAATATAGTATATGGTCTTAACACCCCCACAGATTTATAGGTTTTCATTATAGAGAATACCATTTGTTGGGTTACTTGGGATGGCTTGTGTTCTAGATATATGATTACCAACAAACCCTTCTACCATTGGCCCTTCTATATACTAGGAGGAAACCCAACACATAGAGTTCACTACACAGTCTCACCCGAGATGGATTCTATGGGTGGTTGCAGGACTGAGATATCGAGAACCCTAGGATGGGATGCTCTGAGGCATTCAAAATACTTACTCTTAACCCCAAATCCTCATTAGATATTATTCCTAACCCCTATCACTACTATTCTAATAAAGCTTCATTAATCATTACAACCACATTTGATCAAAGAAAAACATTGATATACTATGCCCAAGCTTATGATATAATTATTAGCTATAATATTCATTCATTCCATGCGATTTTGCAGATTCCATTAGCTTAACCTTATTGCACAATGTTCATTCCTTTAACAAGAAACATATTAATCATAAAAACTTATCAAAGTAAATGCAACCATAAACACTGCATACAATCACATAAACATAGATATACCATGGTTCACCCCCCATGGGGATACGCCCATAAATATTTTTCGCTTCGACTCTTTATTCATCTGTCATGCAAACTGTAGTGTTGTGCACTGTACAATCCTTCCTTCATTACATCTGATCTCCAACGATTGCAATATTTCTCACTTACATCGACAAAATCTCATCAAAACCCTAAAAAATAGTTGAACCAACTACAAAGTGTCAACAATCGATTGATCATCAACCTTCTACACTCCTAATACATTCTACTTATTAAAAATTGGGACAAATCCCTTACAAAAACCCTAAACCTAGGTGGATTAGGTTTTTCCACTTCCTCCTTGAATTCATCTCGGCTGGTCCTCGATCCAACCATTGCTCCAAGTTGGCACTTGTCCAATTTTCAATAGCTCCACAACAGTTTGTCCAATTTCTAAATTCTTTTCTCGGCACGGGTTTTCCCTTATTTCTGACGTCGCTTATCATCTTTTTTCAGTGTGCTCCCCTATTTTATGGTGCTTCTTCAAGTCCTTAAAAAATTATTCTGTTTTTCCCAAAATTGGCCTACACCAAAAATCCCCCAACACTAACATCATGAATCGTACCAAGTCACTCACAGACTCCTACATATTTTACTGCATGTGCCAGTGATTCGTACATCTTTGTTATCCATTGGCATTGCTCCTGAGCCTAGCTGCTCTTCACTATAATGGATTCTACCATTTTCACAGTGACTGGAGGTCTTAATATTTCTCCCCCCTCCAATATTATATGTTTGATGCACACTTTTGTTTCATATATATCCACGACCAACTGCTCCACCTTTTCTTGTAGGGGCTCCAATTGAGCTTGTCTTGCGATTTTCTGTGCCTGTACTACTTTATATTCTTCTTGTAGGTTCTTGATTTCTATGGAAATATTGATATTCTATGGAAGTGACATTGTTCTCTATAATTTCTTGACATCTTCCATTGATGCATGCAATTTATTTTCATTCCCTTGTAGCTCTTATAGGCTCCTATCCTCTAATATTTGTGTCCACAACTGGGTGCTCTTTTCTATGTATGCTCTGCACGATGTTCTCTCTAGATGTTGTCATGTATTTATTTATATGCGCTCTGACTTATGGAGGTGTATTAGATATTGTGCACTCCTCCAGTTCCTTGATTTTTTCTTTATATTGTTGCAGATTCTGCATTATCTTTCTCATCTTCTCTTCTGAAGACACTTACTCTAATTCCGCATTTTCTGAGATGGATTGAAATACTAAATTTATATGGTTCTCTATCTTGTCCACTTTTTTTTGCACCATATTTTTCTCCTACCCTTATTGGTTGATTACTTCCTTCAATATAACATTCTCCTCCCATTCTATCTATAAATTCTTCACATCAGACCTTGCTCTAGACTGAATCTCTTGTGCGACGCTAACCTATAATTTATACAATGCCTTTGTTGGAATCTTTGGAAATGCCATACCAAAGTCTCGATGTCCTTCAAGATATTATGTGTTGTTTCCTCATTGATGAAAAACATCTTTGGTGTTATGATAAAATTTACACTTCCCCACACTGTAATTTGCATTGTCTCTTTGGAAGGTGCTCCTTCTCTAGTGGGCACTGGTTTCTCCTTTTGTTGTGACTTTGCCCTGATCCTCAATTTCTCTAGCACAGTTTTTACCTCCTGTAATTGCTCCGGAATTGAAGCCCCTTGATTCTTCGCATTTTCCCATACCTTTGACAGTTTATGTTCAACTATCATGGCTATCAACTCCACGTCATCTGTTGTTAGTGATGTTTACATTGTTTTTCTATGGGCCTTCACTTTCTTCCTGGAGCCACTTTCTTTCTCCCCTATCCTTTTTCTTTGAGAATCTAATGGCTCAGATGCCTTTGGAATTTGTGTATCTCTGTATGTATCTTTCCCAAATTCTTCTTCCATGGCTATCTCTTGTGCCTCTGTCTCCACTTATTTTGCATGCACCTGTTCTGTCACTCCTCTTGGTGCCTACTCTGTGTGCAATGGTCCTTGTGTAGAACCACGTTGTGGTTTCTTCTTTTTCCTAATTTTATTCTGAATTGGGATTCTTTCCCCCACTGTACCTGTTTTTGTCTTCTTTTTCTTGCTAACGACATTCCTGCCTTTTTTCTATGCGAGGTTTGTTCTACCCTACATCTAAGTGTGTATTGTTGGTGTTGTTCTTCTAATCTATGGTACTTTCCACTCCTCAAGCCACTCTTGGAACTCTATATGAATATCCCACGTCATCATGTAGTAGCTCAATTGTAGCCACTCCTTGGTTGGATCCTTCTTTTCCTACAAGCACATACTGTGGCACGATGCCTAGAAATTTTCTATATGTCCAAACTCCTGGATATTTTCTGGGGAAATCCTCCATGTCTCTACCAATCTTTTCTGGATCTCTGTTAAGTACAACGTGAAGATGTCATTGTTTATTTTCTTTTCCTTGGAGTCTGTTGTGCTTCACAGTGACGTGTAGCACATTGCACCACATTTTCTTGTCCTTTGCAGGAACATACTGTATGTTGGTTATTTCCATCCTAATAATACAATGAGGATGAGTAACAATGAGTAGTGGAACTCAGAGCCCCAATCTTGTTCATCCTTGCAATCTTCTAGAAAATAATTTAGTAAATAAGGGTCCAAGCTCATCGATCTCCCCTTCGTGCACTGTGCTACAGCTGCTACCAGTGACACCACTCCCATTTGTACCTCCTCTTTTCTACATTTGTGCATTTATTTTCAACCTAACAACCTTGTTGCAAATCGTGTCATAGGATTGTTGATGTCACTGATCCTAATTCCTCTATTTCCTCTCTCTGTGTCATACTTTTCCTTTATGTCATCTGAGATGGATTTTTCTTTTTTTAGTCCTCTAAATACTGCTTTGTCTTCTCCCCATCCATGGGTATCCATGTGATTTCTACAATTACGTCGCCATTGATAGGCACTAGCCTATCCATCCAAATAATTCCTCCATGCACCCTTTCTAGGAGTTTCTTCACACATCCATTAATGCATTTACCACACCCAAAGTGTGATATGTCTAGTAAATTCATGATTCTTGTATAGTATAACCCCATGATCCACTGCAGAGGCTCCAATAGTGGCGAGCATGATGGGCCTTCTCCTCTTCTCGCCAAGTAGCTCTATGGTGCCAAGTCTGGGAATTTCATTGCATTATCCATGTCATGGTCGAAGTATTTAAGGGAATATACTCCTCCCACCATTTTATCATTGGCCTTCACTCCCTTGAGGATTTTTGGCATCACTATGGCCAATTCCGCCTATGTACATTGTATGCCTTGCACCCTACTCTCTACTCATTCCTTATTCTTCCCATGTGGGGAGGATACCCCAACTATTGGTATGTTCTGGCGCTCTATTTACTACTGTTCTTCTGGCTCTAGTCCCTACTCTAGACCCTTTTGAGACAAACCTGTGGCCTATTCTTTATGTTTCCTCCCTTTTCCCTTGGACGTGTTGGATTTTTTCCTTTTGACGTCCTCCTCCGGCTGTTCGACCTCATGTGTGGGATTTTTCTCTTCCTCCATGTGCATGGTAGTCAAATCATACTCTGGTGTGTGGATCTTGTCCACATCCACGACTATGGGAATCTCCTGCATTCCTATTGTTTTCACCCGAGCACTAATTCGCGTGTTCCACCTAGCCCTACTTGGCACTCCAACGTGTGGTGGTGACATTCTGGTGAAATTCAAGCTCCTGATCTCTAAATATCCAATGTCTCTCATGAATTCTCACTCTTTCACACTTAGACTTCACTCTTCAATCTTCTCCTTAGCCCAAAAACACAAATGATAATATTTTCCCCCTTTTCTGACTTTTATAGTGGAATGACGAAATGACAATTGTTCCACACTAACAGCTTCCACTTTTTCACTTTTTCATGCATGCTCCACTTTTTTTTTCCTTTCACCTATTTTTCTACGCGCAGTGTCTTCAACACTGGTTTTTCTTCTGCGCACTTGTTAATGCTAACAATTATATTACATCAAAACCTCTAATGTTATCCTATCTTTTTGTATTTTTGTTACATTTCTTCTTTTTATATATTTTTTTCTTTTTCTTCTAACATCTACTATATAGAATATGTACAATAATACCTTCTCTTTCTCTTTTTACCTTAGGTTGTTAGGTCAATTGTCTTGATACAAATTCAATCGACTTCCATTCACTAGTCCCCTAAGATTCTTCCCTGCAAGATCTTTCGATTGCATAACACCTCCATTTTTTATAGCGTCTACCTGAAATTTCCAAGGTGTTGTAAATACCTGCTGTCATAGAGGATAACTGGCTCTCCTTCCTTAAAAATTTTCTTCTTTATGTGCTTATCATGCCAAGCTTTGTCCTTTTCTTTCTGTACTTCCTGGTGGAAGCCTGCTAAAATTCTGTTTTCTTTCAGCTCCATCAATTGATCCAATATTTCATGTGCAACACCTCCTTCTGTCATGTTGGTGATTGTTGCAATAAAAAGACTCTCTACTAAATAATCCAATGGAACCATTACTTCTTGCCCATACACTAGTCTGAATGGTGTATTTCCTTCAGCATATTGCATGTAGTCATGTAAGCCCATAATACTGTTGATACCTTCAAATCCCAATCATCCCTATTGACATTGGAAATATTTGTCACTGCATTCTCTAGAATTTTGTTAAAATCTTCTGCTATACCATTTTATTGGGGATGGTAACTTGTTCTCTTTTGATGATGTATCTTGAATTATTTTTCATTCATCTGATTGTATTTTTGATAAAATGAGTTCCCTTATCACTTAACAAAATTCTCAAACATCCAAATCTAGTCACCACATTCTCAAACATCCAAATCTAGTCACCACATTCTCAAACAAAAAATGCATTGTAGTTTCTGGGTTACAATCCTTCACTGTGATTCTTCTGCCCATATGGTTAAAAAAAAATCGTAGTGATGATGTATCTAGATCCTGACCTCCTTGCTGGTGGATTAATGGGTCCAATGAAATCCTCAACCCATTTATCAAATACTTGTAAATTTACTTGGGGCATAAGTGCCATTTCATACCTTCTGGATGGTTTCCCCACCCTCTAAAAGACATCACAGGTCTGAAAGTATTCCTTCATGACCTTATGTAATGTAGGACACCATAATCCTGCACGCAACACCTTCTGTGATGTAGGATTTCTTGCATAGTTCCCTCCAGCTATCTCTTCATGTGCTTCTACTAGCACCATTGAGCATTCATGCTCCATCACACATCTTCTTTGAATTCCATCTACACCTAACTTGTATAAATGACCTACAATCAGATGATAGTCTATTGCGTGCACTACCAACTATTTTTTCTGCGTGACCATAAATTCCTTGGGATCCATTCCTGTACTAAAAACTCCAATAATGTCAGCAAAATAATCATCAACAATATGAACAGAAAATATGTTAGCATCAGGAAAATTTTCCTCCAAGTTCTTTGGCTAGTCTCCATTGGTAATTCTTAACATATGATTTGGTTCTGCATTCAAATTCCCTGGTTTTACTATGATCTCAAAATCAAATTCTTGAAACAATAACAACCATTTACAGATCCTGCCCCCCAACACTGTCTTGTTCACTAGGTACTTCAAGCTTGAATGATCTGTAAACATATTAAAATGTTGACCCAATAAGTAATTTTTAAAATTATGTAAGGAATATACCATTTCCAGACCTCCCCTTTTTGTAGTGTTATAGTTCTTCTTAGACTCAGATAACTTTATATTAGAAAAATATATTAGGTGATCAATATCTCCTTCACCTGGTTGTGCTAAAACTACTCCAAGTGCAATGGATGAAGCATCCACATGCACATGAAATTATTTTGTTCAATCTAGAAATATTAGAATTGGTGTTGTCACCATTTTCTCTTTCATTATGTCCAAACTCTCTTGGAATTTGTCATTCCACTAAAACTTGATATCTTT
>WSFP011480111.1:0-16316 GCA_009831015.1 Picea engelmannii
CGCATTGACGCAAATAAATAATTCATATAATGTAAAACAAATTAAAATCTCTAATTACAATACCTATATTGTCTGGAACATAACGTTGCACATGATCAGAGGTTTGCTTCACATTCCTGTGATTTTTTGAAGAAATTAGTTCCATTTGTTTGTCCATGCTATTCCTTGACTTTATGTGAACCCGTCTAACCCTTTGAAATTGTGGTTTATCCTTAGTTGAATGTCTCTGACGACGATGTTGTATATTTTTACTTTGTGGGCTCAAAAAATTGTGTTGTCTCTTAGTCATGATTTTAGAGGGAGACCTGGAACTAACAATTTTTTTCTACTTCTAAAGTGCAAAACAAGTTGTCAATTGCTTCATAATGGTCAACAGTTGTAGGCAAATTGTTCAAAATCCTTCTCGCTCTTTTATTGATCGATGCATGTAAAACTTGTCATCTATCAACTTCAGAGATCAGATTGTTCAATGCTGAAGTGTCAGGATCAGCATGATCTGATAAAATATTTAGATGGTTATTGTTCGGTTGGTCTTCTAGTAGCTAGCTCATTGTGGTTGTTTGATTTAAATCAACTGAAAATATAGGTCTTTCAATAATCAAACTAGAAACATTTGCTAATGTATTAATGTCCAAATCATGTTCAATGGCCCACATTTGAACTTTGAATACATGCTTACAAACATTTCCATTCAACGCCCAATCATAACTACAAAAATTAAACTCGGACCCTATGTATATGACATTATACCAGGTATTAGGAGTATCCTTATTTTGACTACGAACCAGAAATTATTTCATATTTTTGGGGTCGCACACACAATCTTTATTTGGTATTTGAATTGCTCGATCCTTTGAGAGAGTCTCTTGTTTCTCACACTTTGTGGGCCTTATAATTCCTTCTTCCTTTAAACGTTGATTATGAATATAGTATAATTCAACTCTTGTCAACAACACAAAGATTAAATAATCCACTCGTTTGTGGCATGCATTGTTTTCCTCATATAGGTATTTATATTTTAGATACTTATGGTAGGATTCAATTGCATTATTTGTGTCTTGATTGGAATGCGGGAATTTCCTATAAGCCTTCACCCACATCTAGAAAAAAAAGTTTATCATCAACTAAAACGTATTGACTAAAAACATGCTATTATGGAAAACAAAAGTCATGATCTAATGTTACATGACACTTACATATTTTATCATTGGATAACCAAGTGGTGTCAAAATATTTTAGAAATTTGTCCTCTTCACTGAATTCCTGAAATATTCTTGCAACAACTTTTCGTACGGACTCATATGCACGAAAAATGCGAACTTTATTTTCTTTGACTTTGACTTCATTTCCAACATGTTCTGCTCATGCTCGATGGACATGCCATACACATAGCAAGATGGGAGAATTGGTTAAACTCCTGAAATGGTGATACATTAGGAGAGAGTAAATTATTTGAATGTAACATTACTTTTTCATATTTATTTTGAAAAACAACAAATGTGGAACCTTAATGCCTGAATTTCAACAACGACATCATCTATGATAAATGCTCGTACATGCCAATCCGGGCGTTCTTTCACTCCCATAGAAAATAATGCTGACAACCATTTGCGAATATCATATGTAGTATTGCGTGATGAAATCACCCAAGCCACTGGAACACCATTACGATGTTTGTCAAATACCATTAACGTATAAAGTTGATACTACATTCAAAGAACCCAAATATAAATATTAAAGTGAACACAAGAATTCATTTTGATCGCCATAAAGAAATGAAAAGATCGATCATACATACCCCATACATATTGGTACTAAATGTGGAATCCATGGACATAGCATTGTTGTGCGAATACCTCACCATGATCGAACGCATCCAATGTGTTTGTATGCCTATAATAAATGGTATGTTTTGCACAATATTTTGCTTTTGGTAGAAAAAGAAACTATCTAGAAACTGATTGTACCAATAGTCGACACTTGTTGGATCACTCTCATCCTTCATATATTCTTTCTTTATAATATTATGGTAAATGTTATAAATATCCTTCCTCATCATTAAGGTATCCCGAGTTACCCCAGTGAATAACTCACCTGATTGGTGCTCCACATCAGAGATGAATTTGTCCCAAACCATTGTAACGTTAAAACCATCTTCAATCATCTTTTCCACACTAGTGTGTATATCAACCGATATATGTGGTGCATACTTGAATGTTTCAGGTCTACCCACTGCATTCTTCCTGTGACACATACCACCACATTTATCAATATGCCTACACTCAATGTATATTAAAACAACATCATTTGGACGAACATAAAGTCGATACATGATGAAGTGACATCTACAACCAACTTTAATGCTTTGGCGTTGATTGCATTTTTTTTGTTGATCCTTGTGGATTCATTGTAATCTCACCACTTGGGAGTTTACATGTGGACTCCGGGCCATATGCACACCAATAACTAGAAAAGAACAATGATAACAAATTAGGAAACATGTTCACACTCATTTTGCATAATGAACTTGAATTAGAAATTTAAAATCATATTAAGCAAATAAAGACTCACATAACATATTCCAGATATGTTTAATATGAGTACATGCAATCCCCTCCACTTCTTTAGATCACTTTGTATTAACAACAAATTGAGTGGGAGCATCTTCATCTGATTGCTCTCCATTTATAAAATCTTCAAGTCGACTATATGGAATAATAGCAACTTGATCCCCTCCAATTTTTGTCCATGTTAGATCTTTAGCTGAAAATTATATCATGTCTTCAGGGTCTTCAGTGTCCAACTCCATAATGTTTTCCCACTTTCCCATCTATAGAATACCTATAAAAATTTGAAGTTTTTAGAGATCAACACATACAACATTGAGTTTTTATAAAGATTTGTCAATGTTCTCTAATACTCAATGTTGCATTATAATTCATTTTATGTGATCCTGTGTTCTATAATCTAAATGGGATAACATGATATAGTAAAATTCGGGACAATGATGAGAGTAATGAGATCTCGTTGACTCGTGTACATAAAATTTTATAGAATAATAAATAACAATGCTTTTTACAAACATAGTATCTAATGTTAGTTACATGAATGTGCTTAATCAACCATATCCATGCATATTCAAGATATATGCATATACATGCATACATACATGTGTGCGTGTACGCGCACGTGCAATATTACAAATGAAAACACTACTCCTCTTCATTGCTATCACTATAACCATGATGCATTTAATATGTGTATTCATATGCTTCTGGGTTGATGGTTGTAGCTAATTTCAATGCACATTAGCTTGGAGATGAACTTTGCAAATGCATCTTGAAGTATTTTGACTTGAATGGTTTTAATTGCATCTTGATATATGTGGCAAAAAATATCAAAGGTATTATTGTAGGTGGCATTCCCTACACTTTGTATAGAGCAGATGATGCAATCCCAAGTTGTTGCATATGGTTACACATCACACTATGAAATAAATCTAAACTTGCAATTCAATTAAAGAGCACACCTTAACTATAAGCATTGAACAATGCTGAGGAATTCCAAGCCGAGGATTCCAACAAATTAGTGATAGTATTGTAGATATAAACCACAATTCCAACCAATGATAAAGATGATGTGGAGGATTGATTTGTAAAGGAAATCATAGTAGCATTAATTGGTTGATTCGAGGTGAAATCCTAATAACAACTAATTGAACATTCGAAGAAGCGCCAAAGTTTAATATAATGCATGTTTATGTGTGAAGAAATACAATGCAGTGGAAATACCAAATATATGATCACACACAACACACATAATATAATGATTCTCATAATAGAAAATGAACACATTTTTTTCATATATTCATAGACAACAATAAAGAAATTATCTTTTAATTGAAGAATACCCAACCAACTATGTGTGAGAGTGGTTTTCCACCCAATTGCAGGTATATGTTGTCGTTACCACCCAAACGTTATGCTATGAGGCCACCAGGTTGAAGGAAACAACCACATGATTCTCTCTCTCTCTCTCTCTCTCTCTCTCTCTCTCTCATCATGTTAGGCACCTAACCTCCCTAACCCCTCACATAGGTAGAATAATATAATTCCATGTAATAAAGGTCAATATTAATAAGGCCTAGCAATAGGGAAGAATAAATCAAATGTAAGAAGACCTAATAGAAGCTTCCGCTTCTAAAAGGATCTTCCTCTAGATGTTCTTGTTAATAGATAGAGTATAAATAGAAGTAGAGGGTATGAGAAATCTTGTCTTGGATATTATTGCAATAGAGCTCTACTCTACTGGAGGTTGCTCCCTCGAAGAGGCAAGTGAACATTGCTATCAGTAATCAAAGTGCTCTTTCTTTTGTTATTCTGGTATTATTCTGGTATTTTTCTGATTATATCATTGCTTCTCTGTCATTTCTAGCTAAAATATTTTATGTTCTGCATACTATTTTATATCTGGAATACTACACATCCCAAACCATTTACTCTCATGTTTAGACAAAATTCTCACCATGAAGCATTGCGAACATCTCATCCATCCATTAGTAGCCAAGGATTTATATTCCAATACCCCACAAAAAACAAGGAAGGCTTACCTTTTCTCTATTCAATAGTCCATAAGATTACCATTCCCTTACAATGCTCTCCAGTGTGTGCAGAAAAGAAGCCAATTGATTGTATGCATTCTAGGATTTCCTTGCAAGATCAATACTTGGCTTCTTAGGCATCCAAAGTGTACAAAATGTACAATGGGTCAAGGCTTCCTAACTTGTCCAGCCTCTATGCTCACCTACTACCATTTCTCTCTCATCTCAAGTCAATTTCCAGGTTATCACGGATAGCCAAAGAATGCAACATGAATCACATGAATCTCTCTATGGGGAAGACTGTTGGAATGGAATTCCTTAATCATTGGAAAGAAAAGATTTGGGGAAAATATGGCCAACATTACTACTGACTTTGGGAATAGAAGTCTCGTATAGTTCCCCCACGGATAATGCTCAACCTTGTGTTATATGTGAGTCCTACTTACTAGACCACTAGCATAGCTTCATCTTAATCTATAATTAGTCATTTTTAGAAAAGCATGTAAAGATCTAGAATTATGGAGTAGTGCAAGAATACTTAAGTTATTCATGCAAGTATATCTCAAAATTACAAGTTTAATTTGATTATACTAAACTAGGCCACCAGGATAGACTCATGTGAACCCTAAGTTACTCATTTTTAGGAAAGTGTATGAAAGGGGAAAATCCAAGTATTGCAAGAACACCCAAGCTATTCATGCAAGTCTATTTCGAAATTACAAGTTTAATGTGACTTTAATTGACTAAGTCGCTAGCCTAGATTCATATTAGCCCAAGATTAGGCATTTTTAGGAAAGCATATGGAGTGATGTAAGTACACACAAGTTATTCAAGTAAATATATCTCAAAATTACAAAATTAGTGTGACTCTAATTTACTAAGACTAGATTCATCTTAACCCTGAATTATACATTTTTAGAAAGCATATGAAAATGATAGTATAGAGTGTTGCAATAATACCTAAATTAATCACTCAATTGTAATTCAAAATGGTGAGCTTAATTCATTTTAACCCCAAATTTATTAAGCATAGCAAAATATACTAAGTGTAAACTTCTTGTTGCTAAAAAAGTACATGATTAAGATGGATCTATGTTAATTTTTCCTAATGTCACAATATTTTTGTAAAGATTTGAAGTTCCACTAAAGTTGAACCCAAAAGAATGTGATAATCTATTCTAAGTAGAACTAGAACAAAAGACATAGTTTATCTTAGTATAAATAAACATCTAATAAAATAGAAGAAAATTATTCATTTTGTTTTTTATTTTCCTGACAATTAAAATGCTAATTTAAAATTCTTATTTTTAATTTTTTTATGTTGTTCTTTATTTTTCTCACAATTAAAATGTTAATTTAAAATTCTTGTTTTTTATTTTTTTATTTTTTTATTTTTCTCACAATTAAGATGAGACTTTATTATTGTTTTTGTTGGTCCTGTGTTGAAAACAACTTTGAATAGTTTTATAGTTCTAATCTCGGGCTGGGCTCAAGATTTCGAGATCGACAGAAGCATTTTTTAAACGGGTTGTTCCTAACTATACCTATCTGTTTTTCCTTCTTCGAAATCGACATTTAAATTTAATATCTTCTTGTTGATTTCTAAGGTTCAAAATTATGAATACGAAGAATTATGGAAAGTTCCATTAATAGATGCCTTTTACATAGCCAATCTATAGTCTCTAGGTGGTATGGAGTTTTCTAGCGAATTAAGAAGGCCAGAATTTACTCGGCTACTCTCTTGTTGGATGTTCCTGGCGCCATTTTAAAGCAAAATCAAAAAGTAAATTGATTATTCGTTCAAGCGTTTATTTCTAAAGCCCAAACGTTGTCAGTTAAGAACTGAGTTTCAGTTGTTTCTTCTATTGTGAGGCGTTCAATTCCAGTAAAACCAGAGGCCATTGCAAGAGGGAAGGAAGGATGGTGCAGAGTTTAGATTTAGAAGTAATTGCAGATTCAGATAATTGCCCCGTTAGTTTGCATGTTCAACGAACAAAACTTATAATAAATACAGATCCTCGGATTGGTGAGTTTTATTTTAAATGTGTGAAATTCTTTTGAAAAATCATATGCAAGTATTGTTATATTAATGAGATTTTGTTAAGGAATTTTGACGTGGGTTCCTCCTAACTATACCTGTCCATTTTCCCTTCTCCGAAATCGGCATTTAAATTTAATATCTTCTTGTTGATATAGTATAAATAGAAGGTAACACGAGGAAGGGAATGTTTTAGTTTTCAAATTTGTGTAATGAAAACAAATTGTAGGAAACTAACAAACAACATTCGTTGAGAGACAAATTCAAAACAAATTTCAGAAAGAACAATAATAATAAAGCGAGGAGAACACATGTCACTTACCTGGGAGAGATAGATGCAGGCTCTAAACTCCTCTAAACTCCAGACAACGCCAAGCAAGTTCACCCAAATCTAAATGACCAAAAATCTGCTTCAATATCCCTATGCACCCGATACAGAAAACAATTTGTTGAACTGTATCCACGAACTATGCATAGCATTGGTAGGTTTCGCCCTTATTTCCCATTCAAGGCAAATCATGGATCATGGATTCTTTGGATTTGATGGTGACGATCACCCCATTTAAGATCGGATCCTCATGTGTGGTATGAGTGGTATGGCTATGTAAGTCAAGGACCGTGCAACAGCTTCCCAATCCTTCGTTCAACATTCCTTCATCATTATTCCATGATTTCCCATCCTTCATACCTGAAGGCCATACTATGCAGTCGTACCTGGATTCGGCAAGCCTGGTGTTATCACCATAACAATTTTTGTGTGAAATCTAGTTTCCAGGACTTAGCGAGGTGCTAAACTGATGTGGAGGCATGACAAACTAGAGGACAGGGCCAATTTTAGCGGGAGGAGGATAAATCTAGCAGCAATGCGGAGTTGATGGGACCTGATGGGTCACAGATCGTGGGTGACAGAGATCAACAACCGGGGATCGTTTCGGGGGGAGAACTTGCGCAGAGGATAATTCTCGAAAGCGGGCCGAAAAGTAAACCGTGGTTTTAGCTCGAGACCACGTGGCGCCACTGGGTGCATTTCGGGGAAATAAGCGGGTTGCCCCAAACTGTTTCCCCTTGCCCCCGAAATCGAAAAAGTATATAAAGGGGCCACTCGTCGTTATTTTATTATTTTTCAAATACTGGAACGTTGAAAGTTATCGCAACCACTCCATTCAAACTGAAGCTCAACAACACGCCATGCTCATGCCTTTTTCGCTCATTTACATGTATTTTTCATCGCCACCATGGACCCTGTCATTATGTCAGTAGCAGAGCAAGACCCCATGTCAAACGAAGAAGCCCTAATTGACAGAGATTCAAATGTGTTCGACATTGAAATCACCATTTCGCCCATCTTTGTGTCCAGAGCTAATCTGTCCGATAATGTAGGGAAACAAATACCCTTCCTTGAAGCAGTCCAGGCCACCATAGTTCCTTTCGTTGTCGAGGTCACATTCCCTTTCCCTGAATTCATAGGTTGGTGCGCAGAGCAATATTCACAGGAAGAAAAAGTTGTCTTAAATAAACAGGGGTCTGAGGTTCTGTGTAGAGTAGAGAGTTTGTCAATTCGAAGCGCCCTCGGCATACCAGAGTCCCTCTCTGCAACGTCTGAACTGTTTGAAGAAGAAAATCTAATCATGGTTTACAAGGAATGTCCCTCGGAAGTCAAAAACCTATTTTTGCAAACAATTGTCAAACCATAGCATATTTCTGAAAGTTTGTCCCTCCCAGCGAGTGAAAATATCATGGTTATTGAAGTCCAATGGGTCGGTTCCATACTGAGTCAGATTTTAGGTCTAGATAATGACAAGTATGTGGTCGAGGGCATGTTAGGTTTTCTATTGGCATTTTTCCAGTCAGACAGTTTGCATCAGCTTCGATAAATTCATAGCTGATAATATCCACAAGCAACTAGTGAATTTTCAGTCACTAAGACATTTCAGATATTACACATACTTGCTGAAGATTTTTCTAGAGACAAACAAGAGAGAGTTCCCTGAAGCAACATTCATATCAATTGAATGTAAAAGAATCACAATGCTCATTTTTATCAACAAGGTCATGTCCAGGGTTTACAGCCTGATTTTCAACACCAGCCTGCCAAGAGTCCTAGATGACATGAGGAGTTATTTACAACCAAATCCAGAAAACATAGTGGGGGACTGGGAGTTGTTCATGCATTCAACAGTGACATGGGTTTATGGTTGTCGTGAATCCCCCTATCTTCTGCCTATTTTTCTGACACCCAGAGTCTTTTCCCTGAAGTTCATCAGGCAAAGAATCACATCATAGACAGAGCACTTCCTAAAACTACACAAGGCATCCAACCTCAAATTCCCTTTCATCATTGGACCCTTCATTGTCAAGACAAGATCATGTTTATCTCAAGTCCAAGCAAAGCTCAAGGAGTTTGGATTTGCACAGCTACAGGGAAGAAGATATGATCCACATCAGATCATATCCAAGAGAAGACTGATGAACAAATGTGCCCCCTATGAGCATGAACATGTTGAGGGTTTTGACAAATTGGAAAATCTAGATGTATATGCTGATATGGAAGCAATATTGCAACCAACTCAAACACAACAAGTGGAGGCAACCCTGCAACAGACTCAAATACAACAAACTCCTCAGAAGCCGATAGTCAAAGTCCCCAAGGTAAGTGTTTACAACAAAAGAAGCAGTTCAAAGGCCCTGGGCACCAACAGTCAGCAGAATGCCCCTGAAAAGATGAAGATCACACAATCCCCACAGATAGTGGATCTAGAGGAGGGAGAGCCTAAAGAACAAGTAAACATGGATATGGTGGAGAGTGGCACCAACAATGTAGAAGTTGTGAAAGGAAGAAAGCTCCATGTTATGAACATAAATATACATATAAATAGATATTCATAACATAATAATTAATTAATAAATAATAACTATTGATAATGAAAGGATATGACTATTGGTTAAGGGCACCCCTGCATCATATTTGTTGGGTGGTTTAAACCTGCAACTGGGCGGGAACAACCAATCTACAACAATGGTGGATCTGCTTCCATAGGAGAGTGTCATTGCGCCCACAGGAGAGTGACACTGTGTTGTTTGCACTCAGACTATATCACTTTAGAGTATTGGAGTGTCTTCTTGAGCCTTAGACTAAGCTTTTTCCATCACATACCCTTTTCACTCAGCCAACCAACCCACTGATTTTGTCAGTCTTTCCTGATGTTTATATTGGGAAGTGTATCGGGTAGTTGGACAGGCAGCCTCGGCGCTGAACCAACCAACTGAGCAAGATGGAGTAGACGAACTTGAAATGGATACACCAGGAAGGCACGACTCTAGTAACTTTATGGCGGACCTGGTATATACATCGGAGGCTCTAGTATTTAAGGTGAACTAGAATGGTCTTATCACATTTAGTTTCACTGCACTGACCACAGTTTTTGCCTGATTTGCCTCCTCTATGAGGTTCCCTAGCTTGGCTCTCCCTCAGATCTTTTTATACCTCCTTTGTTTGTCATCCATTCTACAGTGTCTGCCTCATATGCTGTATCTTTCTACCTACTAACTATCAGCTCTTTATCCCTTTACTAACCATCAGAACCGATAGTTTTCTTACCCCAAAGCATTATTATATTCTCTCTTGTCTACCACCCATCCTTTGGAGACTGTTCCTCTATAGTTTCCACTGACTATCAGCACATACATTATACTTATTAAACATTATCCTCTATTAAGAACCCGTTTCAATGGAGGAAGAAGTCAGCGCACTCATGAGTGCGGCTGACGAGGTTCTTTGGAATACTGCGAGACTCTTCACTTCGATGGATGAGTTATCAAAGTCTTCTCATCCTCTGCAGTCTACCAGCCTTCTCGTCCTCCACCTCCGGTTCTTCAGCTCCACACCTACCATTCTTTATTACTACTACCTCTCCAACTCTTTCCTCCTCCCTCTTAACATCCCCACCACATCAAGCATTTTGCACTACACCATACCCATCTACTTACGCAACTTCATCACAAAATACTTTCCACCCTACATCTGGCAGACCTCACTATCAAATGTTCCCTCATATCCACCCTACTCTGCCTCATGTTGTCCTGAATACAACTACAGGTATCCCTTCGTTTCACAGGGGTATACCCTCTGGGTTATGCAATACTCGACAGGTTGTTCCTGAACAACACATCATCTTTGGACCTGCTCGAAAGACCAGTGTTCACACAACTAGGAACAAAAATTCCTCACATAAACTGTGGGCTCCAAAAAAAACTAGTACTTGGAGAGGATATTGGTTTGGAAGAATCAGTTACCATGGATTTATGCAGCCTGGTAGGGAGATTGTCCTACAAATATCTTTTCCATACAGACTTAGAAGTTTGGATTGAGAACACTTGGAAGCCATTACTGGGCTACACTCCTACTCTCCTTCATCTTGGACATGGTTGGCTCTACTTCCTCTTCAAAACCCCTGAGGACACTACACTCATCCTAGAGCGTCTATGGACATTAGATGCTAGCAATCTTATGCTGAAGCGATGGAGAATTAGTTTTGATCCAACACGAGACTATTTTCTCCTCAGACACCTGTGGATCCTCCTTCCTGGGCTCCCTTTCTATATCTGGAATGAAAAGGCCCTCAAGGATATCGAAAACTCTTTGGATCACTTCATAAGTATTGAACATAAGATTTTCGAGGGTCCAAACAAAAGACTAGCAAGGATTCTTGTTGAAATAGACCTACATGAGGGCCTGCTTGCTACATTGGACATAGACTGGAGAGGACATACCATTCGACAGAAATTAGACTACCTTGACATCCCTTTTAGATGCTCTCTCTGCAGACAAACGGGCCATTTGAGAAAGAATTGCACAGGTACACTTGAAGCTGAGGATTCAAAAGAAACTATGCTAGAACTTGCATCAAACTTGGACCTATCGAATGAATACACTCAATTACACATTCTAGATTATCCTGAAGATGGTGCTACTGTTGATCTGGACTCCACCATTGGTAAGCTTAAAATTATCTGTCCAACCCTTTTCTCCTCCCTCACTTCTTTGTAAAAGGAACTACTAGACTCTTCACATGGTTTATTTTCTGTTACTTCTCTACTCTCTCGGGGAGAGCCCTCTAAAAAATCCCCAGAAACTTCTTCTCCTCACTACACTCCAAACTTGTCCAACAGTCCCTCCAGCTCTATCGCAACTGCTCCATCTACACAAACAATATTACACTCCCTACCCACTTCTACTGACAGATCCAATACATATCAGTATTTCCCTCCACTTATCATATCCAGGCCTCATCCTCCAAAGCTACCTCACTCTCCTATGATTAACAACCCTTCGACTGTATCTGAGCTTTACTATAATGCAACAACAACCTCACCTTCTTTCGTCCCTATAGCTCCCTTAGACTCTCCACTTACCCAAAACATTACCCATCCTCCTTACAAGCTAATATCTCAGCACACTACTCCTACATCAACTGCAGTGACTTACACACCCTCACTTAGTTCTCCGATGGCTCGGGCACATAACCACTTTCCAACTCTTACATCCCTACCCTCGGTAATCTCTGATGTCCAGCACTCAGTACAAGAGGATCTACAACATCCACCAGGCCTTACAGAAACAAAATCCAGAGACACTACGCTTGACATTGTTCTGGATACATTACTACCATCCTTTAAAGAAGTTCTTTCCCATGTACCTTTGCCTACATACCAGGGTACCACTCTTATCCATCCATTACCCTCTGATTCTGATTTTTATACAGCTTAGCACTCTTCAACTAAGCATGAACAAGATTACACTTGGTCTAGAGAGCATGGGTTTGAACATTCTCCGATCAAAACCCGCAGTTCTCGTCACAAGGAGGGCAACTCTTCTTTACATCCATCGGAGTCTTCACACACACCTACTGGTTTTGGGATGCTTAGAGGCATGAAAGCCCTAGCAAGAGCAAAAACATGATTTTTCTCTCCCTCAACATCAAAGGGGTGCCCCCCCCCTCAAAGTTGCCTCCTTCAGAAGACTTATTTCTCCTAGTTCACCTGACATCATCTTCTTACAGGAAACTCTGGTCGATAGCAACAAGGCTCTCTCTTTTCTAAAACAATTTTATTTCAGGTGGCACATCTGCTCAGTCAATTCTCTTGGCACCTTTGGGGGTCTAGCAGTGGCTTGGGATCCCACCAAATTTGATTTACCCCCTTACCTTTGTTGTGGAGGCATCTTTCTCACGGGTACCTATCGAAACAAAAATAAAAGGATTAACCTACTCAACTTATACGACCCCTGCTACAATAGGCAGACTTTCTGGGAAAAGGTTGAAGCCCGAGGACTTCTTGACCTTGAAAATTTAATTTTAGCTGGTGATTTAAATCTTACTCTCTCATTTGGGGAAACCTGGGGAACAACAACCAACCAAGATCCTCTGGATGACTACTTTACAGCTATGTTCTCAGCTCACAAGCTCGTTGATTATACACCATATATCTTAGCACCAACCTGGCACAATGGAAGGATGGGTGTTGGCTCTATCGCTAAAAGGCTCGACATATTTCTTATCTAAAATCAACTCATCACCACAGAAGCACGGATCTGCTCCTGGGCGGAACTACCTTTCTTATAAGACCATGCACCAATTTTATTACATCTGGATTCTTCGCCTTACAAAATCGCGTATCCCTTTAAATTAAATTATGATTGGCTGAATGAAGACAGTTTTAACTCTATTGTTTATGATGTATGGTCAGACCCACTCTTTCTCTTTGAATCTTGTATACAGCGCCGTGTCACTTGGAAGCTCAGGAGCCTAAAGGCATGCATTAAAGCGTGGGAAGCCACCTACAAGATACAAAATTCTAAAAGGCTATTCGAACTCGAATTTGAAATTCAATCCCTTATAACTTCAGACATCAGTGCGGGGATTGTTGGTGATAATAGCCATTTGTTAAAAGGCCTAGAATTGGAAAGGAACTTGTTGCTCCTCAAAGATGAATACATCTGGTGACAGAGATGCAGATTAAATTGGCTTAAGAGCGACGACTTAAATAATAAGTTTTTCCATCAATTTGCCAGCTCCTTTAGGAGTAAAAAACACATCTGGAAATTATCTGATGACCTGGGCATTCTACATGAGGGACAACAAGCCTTAAAACAAGTTGTTGTCAATTTCTTCAAACCATTTTATGAGGCAAAACCACCTGAAAATCTACACCCTGTTGTTTCAGTGGCCAGACTTTACCCTCATGCTATTTTAGAGGAAGACTCACACTTACTAGACCAACCTTGTAACCTGCAAGAAATTTTGACTGCTCTCAAAACTTCCTCAAAGGACAAAATCCCTGGTCTAGATGGGTGGACGGTCGAGTTTTACCTCCATTTTTTTGATCTGGTTGGCCCGGACCTCCTGGAGCTTGTGGAAGACACTAGACTTAGTGGGAAGGTTTCAGGAGCTTTGAACTCGACCTTTCTCACTCTCATTCCAAAATCTGCCTCCCCCACTACTTTTGGTGATTATAGGCCTATTGCCCTCTGTAAAATTTGCTACAAACTCGTCTCAAAAGTTAGTGCAACAAGGATCAAGCCAATCCTCTCTCGTTTCCTTTCACAAGAGCAACTGGGGTTTCTAAAAGGTCGACAGATCCTTGACGCTATTGGAACAGCCCATGAATGTTTACATAGCATCAAAAGAAAAAAATCCAAGGATCTTATTCTTAAACTCGACCTCAAGAAGGCATTTGATAGTATCAACTGGGACTTCCTCCGAATGATCCCGATCCAGACTAGTTTTAGTCACTCGATGATTAAGTGGATTATGAGTTGTGTGACTAGCGCAAATCTTGCAATCCTGATTAAGGGTGAATCTACTGATTTCTTTCGCATTGGGAGAGGTCTGAGACAGGGTTGCCCCCTCTCCCCCCTGCTCTTTATTCTGGTTATGGAAACCTTGAGCATGCTTCTTAAGTCTGGTCAAGCAGAAGGCAAGATCATTGGTTTGAAGGTGTCTAAAACTATCAAAATATTACATCTTTTTTTCGTTGATGATGTCCTCATCATGAGGAATGACTCATTACATGAATGGAAAACGATTAGTGAGAGCCTTAAACTCTTCTGCATTGCTACGGGATTATCGATTAATTGGGATAAATCTTCATTCCATTTCGCTAATCTGCAACAACAATCTTTGGACCAGCTCAAAGGTATTTTTCCATACACCTTCTCACATCTCTCTACTGACCTATATTATTTGGGCTATTTTTTAAAACCCAACTCCTACAAATTGGGGGACTGGAACTAGCTCATTGCAAAAGTCCAAAAAAAGATCAGTCACTGGTGTATGTGTTGGCTCTCACTTGGAGGGCGTTTCACTCTCATTAAATCGGTACTTGAAGGGCAGCCTATATATTGGATGGCTCTTACAACCATACCTGCTAGAGTTCTCATTAATCTTCACAAACTGATTTACAACTTCCTCTGGTCAGGTTGCTCAGAATTTCCTCGCTAGCACCTTTGCAATTGGCAAATTCTGGCTAAACCAAAACATAAAGGTGGTTGGGGGCTTAGAAACCTACACCATTTCAGTAAGGCACTGGCGGCATCAACCCTCTAGCGCGTGCTGAATTCCACAGGTATCTGGCATTCGATCATCGCTGAAAAATATCTCAGACATTACTCTATCGACACATGCCTCCAGACCGATTTTGCACATCCTCGCGCGAACATGGCATCCTCTTATTTCTGGAGACATTTAATTAATGTGAAATCCTTGATCCTCCGTGGGCTTTGCTGGACCCCAGGCTCGGGACATTCCATTGAGCTGGGGCGTGATCAGATACTTGGTCTTTGTGACCACTCTCTCCTCCCTTAGCAAGTGATATCACAACTCCACTTAAAAAACATATGTTTTCTTTATCAGGCATGCGTCAGATCCAAGTCGACGCACATTCCAAACCACTGGATAACAAGTGATGCTCTCGGCCTCAGCGCAAAACTCACTCCTATATGGAATGATTTATGCCTTTCCCTCACCCTCTCGGGTATCCACCTAAACAATTTTGTTGATTTGCTCCATTGGTCAGGGGGAAGCTGCTTGGGACTCTTAGCAGTTCACAATATTTACACAGAAATAGAAAATACTCATTGGCATACAAATATTCGCAGATGGAGAAAGCAATTGTGGTCCTGGCATCTACCTCTCAAATTAAAACTCTTCACTTGGCTTCTGGCCGAGTACAAATTGAATACCTGGGACATTCTCCAAAAGAAAGGATGGATTGGACCAAATTACTGTCACTTGTGCCATTCCGATGTTGAATCTGCAGACCATATTTTCATTAATTGCGCCTTTGACAGAGAAGTTTGGGGCAGACTTACTTGGACTCTCAATATAAATTCTACCTGGGATGGGCCAAACCTCTCCAACTGTTTTGATCTTTGGACCCACCGAGAATGCCCATACAAGCATCTTCCATCTTTGGTCTGCTGGTCTATTTGGCTAGCTCAGAATCAAATTATTTTTTAAAACAGAACACCTTCCATTGACACTGTAGTTCACAAAACACTTGGGTCCTATAAAATATGGAATGAACTTCACTTACACAAGAGAAGACTGAAGCACAACAAAAAACTTCCTGACTTAGAGGACATACCTACAGGATGGTTTGACGGAGTAGCGCAATCATTTG
>WSFP011480115.1:0-16315 GCA_009831015.1 Picea engelmannii
GAGAAAGAGAAAACATTCATCATTTCAGATGCACAATGTCCCAAAATGTCAAAAAACATGCAATTCCGCTACTTCAAATGCAAGCATTCAAGGAAGACAATTAAATGCGAAGAAGAATCCAAGAAAAGATAGGGAGAATAGAGAAACCACTCAAAACTTAAATGCTTGGGAAGATGACCTCAAAGATTAAAAGGAAAGGTGCATAGACCTTTGAATTTCCTCACAAAAGCTTCCACTCAGTTAGATAAATGAGAAGAAAATAGTAAGTTGACTCTAAATCAACAAAGACAAAGAGTGACTTCTAGGTAAGGAAGAAAAATGTCAAAATTCCAAACAAAAGGTGATCAGTTCTTAGAAAGCAGAGTGTTGAAGGCCAAATCAAGGATGTATTGAGATGATAAGACTCTAAGCAAGTGCCAAAAACAAAAAGTGAACCTTAGAGAAGGAAACCCTAAATGATTTTGCACAGAAAAGGGGCAGTGCTTTGGTGTAAGCGGTACCAAAGCGTTCCAACGCTATGTGTAAGACTAGTAGGGAGTGCAACACTTTGGTAGCAAGGGTAGGGGTGCGCTGGCCTCTAAAAAATTCAGAAAAAAAACCCAAAAAGTCAAAAAATCAAGCAAACTCAGTCAATCAACTTGAAGGTGATGAAATCAAGAGCCAATCAATCAGATCTAAGAATCAAAGACAATATGGAGAAGGTCAAGAAGTGGGCAAAGGGCCAAAATAAGATCTAGGAAAGGAAACAAAAAATCAAAGCTCCTCCCCAGTGGAGTCGCCAATTTCTGTTACAGGAGAATCCTCCTGCAGACAAGCGGATTCCCTCTTGGTATCTAGACCCCTAAAACCAAGACAGAAAGGGTGCTATCATTGGTCACTGACATCCTTTTAGATATAATTAAGCTAATGAATGAAGAGGAAGAAGAAAAATGTGTACCTTATTAACAACGTTTGTCCTCGCAAATTCCAAGTTGAGCTTCGATCCTAAGCTCCTTGATCGGTCTTGTAGAACAAACAAGGATACACCAAGCTTCCTATTCTACTAAGATTAGCCCAAATACGGATCTATCTACTAGAGACAAGTTATGTGGAACAAACACAAACTTGAAAGAAACATGCCAAGCATGTATGTATATTAATGAGAACAAATGAAGAGTACTTACAATCCTCTGATGAACGTGCAACAACTTCTTCCATCTCTTCTTGTCCAACCCCTTTGCTCAAGTAATCTACACTGATTATGCTTCAATGGCATCTCACTTATGGGATCATAAGTTTGGTGTAATTCTCAATCTCCATCTCTTACTGTATGTTGCCTATGAGATCATAAGCTTCATACCTCCAATCTTTTCATCTATCATGTACCTTTTCACCATGAGAAGGCCTCCTTATATAAGCTTTGAGAGACTCAACCACTTGAGACATCTTTGGGATAAGTTGAGGATTCCTCTCCTTCAGTTGTGGATCTTCCCTAAGATCATGCCTTAAACTCATATTCGAATCCAACAATTTCAGAGATTGAGGTGATTCTTCCCTGATTTCCTCCAACAAACCAAATTTCGCCCAAAAAAGGCCAGTGCTCCCTCAAAAAGGGACACAGAGCATTCGAATGCTCCCCTAGAAGAGGGTACAGAGCGCCAGCGCTCCCTGACAGTATGTAGGGGAGCACTCCCTTCCAAATTTGACTTTTGAGTGGCTTTTTCAGTGGCAAAAGGCTTGTACTCCTTGTCAATTGATTTCTCTTCTTCAAGATTAGTCTTTGAGGTGTCTTAAGTGTCTTTATGATGTCGTTAGAGGCATGACATATGCAAGATGGCAGTATGATGTTTGCGACACTTGCGGTCAAGATGCGACACTTGTGAACAAGATGCGACACTTACAACACTTGTAATGACGACACTTGCGACACTATTGAAGTGAGTAATTTTCATGTGTAACACATGCAGATAAAAGTCTAAGGGAAACAACAGTGAAAAAAGGAAAATTGTCTCACAAAGAGGCAAATATGGTTTTTAAATTATGTTTTATATGATTGCAGTTGATGAGGAAATTGCTTAATGGTTTTCAACATTTTTGGACAACAAGCTCTGCTTTTGATATTTTGTGGATAAAGTGGATAATCTAGATATATATATTCTTTTTTGGATATGATATAAATTATTTATGATATTTAAATATTGAGTTTAAATGATATACAAGGGAGTTACAAGGGTGGGATATGGGAAAAATGATTATCTTTTTTGTGTTATATTTCATGATTTAAAAGAAAGAAATGATGGGAGTCAGAAGGGGTCCCACCTACCGAGTTATTATTAATTAAGACTCCTAACTATATTATTATCATTTATTTCTCTTAAACTAATTAGTTAAGTTAAATCAACTTAACTAAAGAAAGTAGTTGAACTACTTCAACTTATTTGGAAAGAATAAAAGCTGAATGAGAAGAAGAGACAAGGAGAGAATAGAAGGAGAAAGCAAGACTAATGTTTGCTCTTTAGTTACATGAGATAGTTTCAGTTTTCATTCATTTATGAGTTTATTCAAAACCTAATTCTCTTCTTGACAATAGGGTCTTATTGTAGACAGCAAGGTTCAAGACTGAACCACACTTTTCAGACGCTTGTTTTAGAGGTGTTGATCCATCCTTGATAGTCTGTGTATTCTTGTCTTTTTGTGAATTAAGTTTCATGGTTGATAAAGGATATCTTGTAGAGTCAAAATGGCAGCAGTTTGTGGCAAGTTGATCTATATTATTAATTTCAGTTTTACTTTACTGTCAGAGTCTTTTTGTATGGTGTTCATCGAGGATCTCTAAATCAGACTTTGGTCCATGCCCTCGCAGGGGTGTTGTAAAGAGAAAACACTTTTGATATCTCAGAATGAAATAAAATCAGATTGTTATTCTGTCTCATATATGTGTATTCATGACTTGGTTACTTTACGCTTTTTGATCTCCATGTATACTTAATCGCAAATCTGTGTACATTCCAGAAGCTTTTTTTATATTTTATTTTTGCAACATATTTAAACTATAAATCAGCCGCGGTCCTTGTAATTAATAGTTGCGAATTGAGAGAATATTTTGAGGCTATAAAACCCCGGGTGAACTCCCCAACTATATTGTCCTAGCCAGGCAAGATTTGAAAATGATTGAGTAAGGTAATTTGTACATTTTCCTCAACATTTATTTGGCGACAATACTTGGGACATCTTCCATATCTCTCCAGTTGTTTGTATTCATAATTATCTTTGAATATTTTTGATTTTTTTTTTATTCTTTGACTGTTTTCTTTTCCTCATGACAGTACCTACTACAAGGCAACCCAATATTGAGCACAGTCTTAAAGACCAAACCAACATTGCCTTAACTTTATTCAATACCATCTCAGAAACTATTAATACTCGGGCTGAGCTTGAACGCTCGTGGGAAGTAATTGAACAAGACATAAGTATTCGTGAACGCTGGGAGGCCAGACAAAGGAAACCTAGGAATCAACCATAGCTCTCTTTTTCCTAAATATTTGATCTTCTTTTTCATGTCCTCAAATCCTCGCATCTCTAGGAGAAGAAGAGGATTGTCTCCTGAAATCACTCCTATCATTGAAATAGGAAGAAGGAAAGTTGTTATGTCAACCCAAAAAGGTACTCTAAGGAGAAATTTGTTTGATTCAGCTAGTTCACCTTTCTCACCCTCACCCATCATTTACAAAGTGGCATCTATAGGTGGCTCTGGTGGTACTGGAGGTGCCTCATCATCTCAACCTTCAACCTCATCTGTAATTGGTAGTTTGTATAATCGTCAGGTTCCTGTCCAATCTACTACCAACCTTGCCAAGATCATCAAGATGTATGGGCTTTTCCAATTCGAGGAAGATGCTACTATCACCCTATGGCACGTATCCTCTCCCTTGAAACTAGCGCCTGCTACTCGTCCTTTACCAAAATTTAAAGAGCATCTACCTAGGTTTTTCGGAAATAATACAGTCACTACAAATGAACACTTGGTAGCATTCTCTAATGCTTATCACAATATAGGAGCTAATGATAATGATACTTGCATGCGCCTATTTGTTAACTCTCTTGAAGGGAAAGCAACGACACATTTTTTTTATTTCCCTCCCAAGATTCTTTCCACTTGGGAAGAGTTAGTTTACTGGTTTAAGTCCACTTATGGGCAGTCTAAGAGCCCAACCGAAGAATTATGAGAATATAATAACATTGCGTACAAAGACAATGAGACTATTAAGTCTTTCAACCTTCGTTTCACCAAGTTGTATAATCAAATTCCCGAACTTATTTTCCCGCGGAACCAAGCAGACTTTATGCATTACTATAATGCTCTACCTTCCCCTTATCAGCATAGGCTTGAAGAAAAAACTATTGATAACCTTGGTTCTACCCTGCATACTTTTCTAGAATATGAAGAACAAATAGAAAGAACAGGTCTCCCCAAGGGGGACTCGGTTAAACAAACAGACATGTCTACCCTCCTACAACTTGTACAGGATATGAACAATCAAATGATAGCATACGAACGAAAGGGAAATGTCCCTTCACTTACTCCTGGGGCATCATCATCTTCTCACTACCTTTTAGGAATACCAATGAAAACAACTTTCAACCCAAAGCCATCATGTCTCACAGTTGGTGTAACTTTTGCGAGGAAAATCACGAGGAAAGTACTTGTGAGGTAAAGAAAAGTGCTAGAGATAAGATCTTTGGCAAAAATCCTGAAACCACCATTGATGTTCTAGATTGGGCAGAACCGAAAGATGTCATGATCGTAAACACTAGGAATAAATCCTATGCTTGAAAAGTAAAACATGACCCCCTCGTACTTCTTCTAGTCCAAGCTCATATTCACAAGCTACCATTGTACAAGCTACCAAAACTTCCGACAGTAAAGGAGTTCCCTCCCCTCTTCCAAATATAACATTCTCAACCAATTGGCTAATATCAAGGACGATGCTACTCTTCTGGACATGGTTGTCATCCTTGAGCAACAAAAGAATCTCAAAAATTTTATGGAAGGAAAAGATTCCACCATAGCCAATCTTTCTGAAGAGGCTAAAGAAGAGGATTCTATTATAAATAAAGTAGGTGTAAATAATTTTAGACACCCTGTAAAAAACCCTCCATTTTTCATTTATGTTAAAATTATGGATAAAATAGCTCATTGTTGCCTAATTGACGGCGGTTTGGGTCCAAGCGTAATGTCGAAAATCATTATGGAAGAGCTAGGCTTATCATGTACTAATGAAAATTCTAGAAGCATGCTCTCATATAACAATCGACTATAGGTGAAATCAAAGACATGACTTTTTTTCTGTGCACACATCTTGAAATAAGGACAACCCTCAACATCCAGGTAATTGACATGCCAGTAAGTAATTATTATATCATCTTAGGAAGAGACTGACAAGCCTTGACAGGTGGATATCTTTCTCTTAACGGAACACACTTATCCGTTCCTCAAAATGGAAAGAATATTATAGTCCTAAAGGAAGGAATAATCTCACCATACATAGAGAGCATTCCACAAACTAACGTCAACTATGTCGAGGAAGACTTAGTAGTGGACTCCATCTTTGCGGATGAGGGTGACACTGCCCCAGAACAAATTGACCTAGAGGATGGTATGTGGCACATGCACTTCGATGGCTCATGCTCCAACGAAGGTAATGGAGCTAGCATTATCTTATACTCACATGTAGGTAAAATTCACTACTTTTATTATAGGCTATAATTTGCTTGCACGAATAACATTACCGATTTTGAAGCATTATTGCTAGGCATTGAAAATGCTTATAATTTAGGTTGTGGACATCTTACAGTTTTTGGGGACTCTGAACTTGTTGTGAACCATGTACGTAAAATCTACTCTCCTAGAAATAAGTTGATGAAACGCTACACCTAAGCTGTTTGGATGCTTATCTCAAACTTATTATCATTTAACATCACTCATGTTAAAAGGGAACTTAATTCAATGGCTGACATGTTAGTTGTATTTGCAACATCTCCTACTTGACAACTTCTGCCTCAAAGACCTGATTGTACTTTTCAATCTTTATATCACCCTCACATTCCTGACAATGTGGAGTCATGGAAGGTCTTCCCTAGTGATGAAGGCATATGTGCTTTCATACAAAATGAACCATTTAAGCCCAAAGAGATTATATCCATGGAAAACGACAAAATTCCAAAAGGTTTGACTCCTCTTGAAAGTTCATTTTCATCTAGTGATGTAGGCAACAAAGAAACACATAAAGAAGAGGAGTCAAAAAGGAAAGTGGGTGAAACCATTTCCTTGAACATTGGAACACCCAATTCCCCCAAGAATGTTAAGATAGGTGCCCAATGTACTAATGAAGAAAAGTTGAAATTCACTAATTTATTTCGTGAATTTCAAGATGTTTTTGCTTGGTCATATGAGGATCTTTGTGGTTTTGATCCTGCTCTCATACAACATGACATTCCTATCAAGGAAGGGATGGAACCAGTTAGGAAAAAACAAAGGCCCATTAACCCCTTCACTTGAAGCTACTATTAGGAAGGAGTTGGGAAAACTTTTGAAAGCTGGTCAAATTTTCCTAGTTAAGTATTCAGAGTGGGTTTCGAATTTGGTCCCCGTTTGGAAAACAACTGGTCAGATCCGATTGTGCATTGATTTCCGTGCATTGAATAGAGCGAGTGTAAAATACCATTTTCCTCTCCCTAACATGGAAATGATTTTGCAGCAAGTTGCAGGGTCACAAATGATGTCCTTACTTGATGGTTTCTCTGGTTATAATCAGATCAAGGGAAAAATGACCGATAGGTACAAAACCACTTTCACTACACGTTTGGGAACATTTGGTTATGAACGCATGCCTTTTGGATTATCTAATGCAGGTGCCACATTCCAAAGATCTATGCAGATAGATTTTGACAATTTGATCGATAAGATTATCCAGGTTTATCTTGATGACTTGACTGTTTATTCAAAGAACCGGTTGGGTCATTTTGGTCATCTAAGAAAAGTTTTCATGCGATGCAGAAAGTTCGGTATTACTTTAAATCCTTCTAAATCTATATTTGACGTTACCAAGGGAAAGCTCCTTGGACATATTGTTTTTGATTCAGGAATAAGCATAGATCCCGAAAGGATTGTTGCTATTTTGAATCTTCCTGCCACCGTTTCCAAAAAGGAGGTTCAAGCCTTTATGGGCATTATCAACTTTGTCCATAGAGTTGTTCTTGATTTTGCTTTAATGGTCAAACCAATTCATAATCTTCTAAAGCAAGATCGCTCATTTTGTTGGACTAAAGACGTAAAAAATGCTTTCGTAAGGATTAAGAAAGCAATCGGTTCAACACCGGTTTTGGCGAAACCAGACTTTGATAAATATTTTATCGTATACACTAATGCCACTGAGGAAGCAATTTATGTTATTCTCCTACAATGTGATGACCAGAATAAAGAAAAACCAGTAGCTTACATGAGTCAAAGCTTATCAGATGACGAATTCAAGTATTCTTATATCGAAAAGCATGCTTTTGCTCTTGTTAAAGCTGTGGAGAAATTTCGCCACTTTATTCTAGGCAAGCACACATAGGTAAAAGTCCCTTTGCTTGTTCTCAAGTTTTTACTTTCAAAAACTTATCTTTCAGGGAAGCTTGCACATTGGTTTGCCAAGATCTAGGAGCATGACTTAACCATCATGACTTCAAAAACAATTAAGGGACGAGACTTAAGCCTTCACTTAGCTCAACATGTTGAAGCAAGTGAAGAAATGGACGAACATGATAATCCTCTTTCAACGCTATTTTACATTGAAAGTCAAACCCTTCCTATAACTGAACATCCATGGTATAAAAATATGTTGTATTACTTGCAATATTAGAAATGCCCAGATGATTTAGATACTCATCAAAGGAGAAGGTTCCATCTTGAATCTTCCAGATATATTATTTTAGGATACTTTTTGTTCAGGAGATCTGTCGATGGAATATTACTTCGATGTTTAAATAATGAGGAAGCACATAAATGGTTACAGGAAACTCACGGATCTTCAAATTCTGTTATTCATGTAGGTGGTCACTTTTCTACTAAAACATCTGCTTGTAAAATCATCAGAAAAGGTTATTATTGGCCCTCAATTTTTTGAGATTCTTATAATTTTTCAAGATCTTGTGACAAGTGCCACAAATTTGTTGGGAAAGAACGTCTTTATGCCATGCCTTTGCAACCTGTCCTCCCTGATTTTCCTTTTTCGAAATGGGGTCTGGACTTTATCGGTTCTATTAATCCTCCATCTTCAGCAGAGCAGGTTTTTATGTTGACAACCACAAATTATTTCAATAAATGGACTGAAGTTGTCCCACTTAAACATTCACACGATGAACATGTCATTTTTTTCATTGAAACTAATATTTTCTCCAGATTTGACATTCCTTTAGAAATTATTACAGACAATGGTCCTGCTTTCATTTTCGCCAACATGACTCAGTTTTTGGCTAAGTTTGGAGTCAAACATTTCATCTCATCATCTTATTACCCTCAAGGAAATGGGCAAGCTGATTCTACTAATAACAATCTGGTTAGGATCATAAAGAGGCTCATTGAAGATAAGCCTCGTCAATGGCACACCCTCGTCACTTACTCCCTTTGGGTAGATCACACTACTACTAAGGTAAGCACATGTTGCACTCCATTTCAACTTGTTTATGGTCAAGAAGCTATTTTTCCTATTGAACTTGAACTCTCTTCTCTACGGATGATGCTACAGATCGAAGAATTAAATTCTTCTAATGTCCATCAAAGGATAAATGCATTGTTAGCTTTAGAGGAACAAAGAATGTTTGCCTTGGAAAACATAAAGAGACGACAACAAACCATGAAGAAATATTTCAGCAAAAGTGCAAAAGCTGTTAGGTTTAAAGTAAATGAGAAAGTCTTGCTTTGAGATTTAGCCCATGCCGACAGAGGAAGACATTCGAAGTTTCAAAAGTTATGGCTGGATCCTTTTAAAATCGCTTTTGTCCTAGGCTCAAATTCTTATCTTCTAAAAGACTTGGAAGAGCAATTATTTTCTTATAGTACCAATGGTTCCCACTTGAAACACTATGTGGAACCAGTTGGAAAGTTGAACACTACATGAAAGTCACTGTAGTATTATAGTTTTTTGTTCCATTGTGTTGATTTTGTTTTGTTGTTTTTCATTTTCTGTTGTTTCATTTCCACTGTTTTTATTTTGTTGTTTTTCCTTTTGGTTATCATAAATAAACTTTGGATTAGTTTCGCCACAACGATGCTATTATGTAAGTATTGTTGATCAATAACAATCAAGTTACACAGATGTCATGATGTCCCATTTGTAGACATCACTGGAGTTGCTTTCTGCTTCTAGTACCGTTGTTAGATAGATGATTATATTTTCATCCCTACTTTTTGCTATCCCTTTCTTCCCTCCATCCCGAGATTCAAGAGAGCATACTAGAAAATTTTCTCCTTAAAATAAGAAACACTTTATTGTGACCAATCGAATGTTATGCATACAAGAACAAACCCCCTCATACGTAACACTTTTCATGATCTATTCCCTAAGTCTCAAATCATTTTTTTCCCTTAAACCGCCTCACTCCCCCTATTGCATAATCATTTTGGTAAATAATTCTTTGATCTAAGATTCATCTGGTCTGCAAAACATGACATTCTGAGTACTTAATCTATTGGAAACAAATTTCCCTGTGGAGTCGCCAGTTTGTTGACACTTGAAAGTGCAACGATGAATATTATGCTCGCAAATGATTACCAAGACTTATTATTTAACTATATTAATAATATACTAGTATGTGGGACCCCCTTGTTATACTTATGGCACTATGGTGGATAAGCAATGCTTATATTTTGTTTGCCTATGTGATGGTAGCAACACAATTTTCTACAGTTCATTTGTTTCATATCATGGTTTAAATGGTAATATGTGGTGGTTGGGTGATTAAAAGATGGCACTAAATGGATTTGATGATCTCTCACAAAATATGATAATGCTGCCTTGTGGATGAAAGAGTTATAATCCAGTTTTAATTTTGATATTGTATTATTCGTGGCAAGAGTTGGGTGATCTCGACCCTTGATACTATGGTTATGCGCATTGGATTGTGTTCCTAGAAAGTTGTCATTTGAAGATATTTGATATTGGCAAGGGGATGGTGCACTTTGGACTATCACGCACTTTGCAAAAGTAATATGGCAAGTTTGATATTTGGTTGTATAATGGTTTTGAATATAGTGCAATGGTGAGTTGGCTAGTGGGCTTGGCTCGTACTAAAAATTGAATGGAGATCTGAAGGGATAAGTGACGTGTAGTAAATGCATGTCACTCAAACTCCCCTCAAGCTCGTCACCCTAGTCATTCTTGCATTCTTGGCTTTGGTAGTTGTTGTTGCTTCACCTTGCCCGATCATGGAGGAAGTATACAGTCTTGGGTTTTCTCCTCGTGTAAACTTTTACAGGTATGGGTTTTTTTTCTTTACCATCCATGAAAGTTAATCTGCCCTTGAATCAAATTTTGGCTCTTGTTGCTCGTGGTCTATGTGATCCTCAATTTGTTATGATGCTTTGGAACTGTGTTTATGCTCACATATTTGGTTTCATGTGGTGGTTGTTCTGGGGCTGTTGGCATTTAAAAGTTGGTCGCGTGGTCCTTGCTGTGTGTAATTGTTCACTGGAATTATTGAGTAAAGATTGTAGTGGAGCCGTCTTTGTCATGGTTCTGTTTTCGGGTCTGGCCTCTCTATTGAAGTTGGTTATCACAGTCTACCTAAACTCTGGGATTTTAGAATACCCCACCTATAGATAAACATTACTGGTCTCTCTGGCTAGTGTACCCACGCCATGTTTCGACCCTAATGTTTTTTATGTGAACTATGATGAAAGATTGGAACACTCTATGCCTTGTCTTGGCAATACCCTCAGTTGTTGGTATAACATCACTGCCACTGCTGCCTGGTAAATGTTATACAATATGAGAACATTGCTACCCAGATTTTGATGAGAGCATTATTCGTGCTTTTTGGTTGGGCACGGGTTTTTATTTGGTCGCTCATTATGCAGTGTTGAAAAAAGGGTTGGCTTCACTTGTTTGTTTTGGAAGTTGCAGTTTGTTGTTTGAAGCCCATATAGTCGAGAGCAATATTGCATATTATTGTTTTTGTGATCGATTATGATAGGGCACCTATGGAATGAGTTATGGAATGAGTTGTCTGTGATTCAATTTCCAAACTCTCTAGTCGAATTTCTCCGTTGTTTGTACCACTTACTATCTTGAACCCTAAACATTACATTGAAAGCATATTTACTCCAAATTGAAGTTGATGGGAGCACTGTGCTTGCTTGGTTACTTGAGCATGATTTTGTTTGGTCTCTTGCTTTCCAATTCTGGAAAGAGATTTGTACCCACCCATTCATTTAAAGCTTGTGTTCAAATATTGAATGTTATTTTTGGTTTAATCATTATGTTGATTGCTAAAAAGGGGCACCTCTGTTCGAAATGTTTGAGGCTCGAATCGAGTGATAATGTCCGGAATAAATTGCATTGAACAATGGTTAAATAAATGATGGATATGAGTTGTTGGTAAACACTGTACATGTCCCTGTTGGATTTAAAGGATTATTACTGGAGTTGATGTTATGGTCGTGGATCAAAGGCTATTGTTGTTTCTTATAACGATTATGATGTTGTTTGTTATGACTGTAATATAAAGATAATGTGGGTACAATGGTTACTATGATTAAATAATTCTGGGCATACAGATTATTGTGTAAATAATTCAAAAGCCAACAAGAAAATTTGTCAAAGGAGACACCAGTTTGGATTATTGTTTTGGAAAAGGAACACTTGTTAAACGTTGAAATTTTGGACAAAGATATGTTTTGATTGCGTTTAAAGTAACATGTTTTGATTTGTTTCACTTGAACAATAACCATATTGATTCCTTATCATTCTACCATTTTTATCTAGTTACACTTCAAAATCTCGATTTCACTGATTGCATCCTTGTTCTGTGATATAAATTTAAAAAGAAAGGTTCGTGTGGAAGCGACAAAAAGGATAACATAACAAGGGTTGGTGACTGATATTTTGATATTTTTATACACAGTTAAATTGTTTGGTTAATTGTTGAACAATGTTCGTATAAGCATTCCCTATCATTCTACCACTTTTCGCTAACTACACTCCCTCCATATTTCCATGAAACCTATCACTCCTTGTTCACATGGCAATTAATGAATGATTTGTTATGAATGAATTTGTATGTATCTCGTGTCCATTTTTGAGCCAACTTTTGATTCATGTAAGCAAAGTGTCATGTATGGTTTATTAAGAGCTTCATTAGTGACAAATTGTTGCTACAGGATGAGCTTTTTCAGTAGAGGCATCAATGGCCGAAATAATAGAGGCAAGGGAAATTGGGATCGAGGCCATAAGAGGCCTAAATTTTCTATCCATTTTGACGCTGACCCTCAAGAATTGAACTAATTGTTCCAAGCTGGGTTCTTTAATTGGATTGGCCATGGAATAATGCACCCTCGACCAGAAAGACCCCCTTTCCAGCCTCCTCACAATGTCCCTGACATTCTCGTTCCTCCACATGTGTCTTTGCAGCCTGAATTCCCCGCAAATGATGGTTGGCAAGAGATCGTCAACCAATCTGTCTCTCACCAACGTGGTTGGCCCACTATGTCATTGCATTTACCACCACATGTTAATCCTAATGTACAGATTGCCCGTGTTGTTTCTCCAGTTCAGTCTTCACACGCCAGTAAGAGATTGAAAACTGATATTCTCCAACCTGTGCAAGACAAGGGAAAAGCAATTGCCTCCTCTTCTTCTCCCTCCACTGATTCCTTGAAATCTGTGTCTTCCAGCATGCATTTGAAGAATGATTGCTCCCATGTGATTAGAGAGATACAACCCCAAGGGTCCAATCAATCACGGGCTACTTCATAAAATTCTAAGTGAAACTACAGTGAAAAAAGGAAAATTCCTTCACAAAGTGGCAAATATGGTTTTTAAATTTTGTTTTATATGATTGCAGTTGATGAGGACAATGCTTAATGGTTTTCAACATTTTTGGACATCAAGCTGTGTTTTTGATATTTTGTGGATAATGTGGATATATATATTCTTTTTTGGATATGATATAAATTATTTATGATATTTAAATATCGAGTTTAAATGATATACAAGGGAGTTACAAGGGTGGCATATGGGCAAAATGATTATCTTTTTTGTGTTATATCTCATGATTTAAAAGGAAGAAATGACGAGAGTCATAAAGGGTCCCACCTACCTAGTTATTATTTATTAAGACCCTTAACTATATTATTATTATTTATTTCTCCTAAACTAATTAGTTAAGTTAATTATTTATGGTTGTTTGTATTCGTAATTATCTTTGAATATTCTTTCTTTTGTTTTGATTCTTTGACTGTTTTCTTTTCCTCATGAAAGTGCCTGCTATAAGCCAACCCAATATTGAGCACGGTCTTAAAGACCAAACCAACATTGCCTTAACTTTATTCAATACCATATTAGAAACTGTTAATACCCGGGATGAGCTTGAACGCGCGTGGGAAGTAATTGAACAAGAAATAAGTATTCGTGAACGATGGGAGGCCAAACAAAGGTAGCCTAGGAATTAGTCATAGCTCTCTTTTTCCGAAAGTTTTGATCTTCTTTTTCATGTCCTCAAATCCTCACATATCTAGGAGAAGAAGAGGATTGTCTCCTGAAATCAGTCCTATCATTGAAATAGGAAGAAGGAAAGCTATTATGTCAACCCAACAAGGTACTATAAGGAGAAATTTGTCTGATTCAGCTAGTTCACCTTTCTCACCCTCACCCATCATTTACAAAATGGCATGTGTAAGTGGCTCTGGTGGTACTGGAGGTGCCTCATCATCTCAACCTTCAGCCTCATCAGTAATTGGTAGTTTGTATAGCCATCAGGTTCCTGTCCAATCTATTACCAACTCTGCCAAGATCATCAAGAAGTATGGGCTTTTCCAATTCAAGGAAGATGCTACTACCACCCCATGGCTCGTATCCTCTCCCTTGAACCTGCTACTTGTCCTTTACCAAAATTTAAAGAGTATCTACCTAGGTTTTTCGGAAACAATACAATCACTACAAACGAATAGTTGATAGCATTCTCTAATGCCTGTCACAATATAGGAGATAATGATATTGATAATTGCATGCGCCTATTTTTCAACTCTCTCGAAGGGAAAGCATCGACATTATTTTTTGATCTCCCTCCCAAGATTCTTTCCACTTGGGAAGAGTTAGTTTATTGGTTTAAGTCCACTTATGGGCAGTCTAAGTGCCCAACCGAACAATTACTAGAATATAATAACATTGCGTACAAAGACTATGAGACTATTAAGTCTTTCAACCTTCGTTTCACCAAGTTGTATAATCAAATTCCCGAACTTATTCGCCACCAGAACCAAGCTGCCTTTATGGATTACTATAATTCTCTACCTTCCCCTTATCGACATAGGCTTGAAGAAAAAGCTATTGATAACCTTGGTTCTACCCTGCATACTTTTCTAGAATATGAAGAACAACTAGAAAGAACAGGTCTCCCCAAAGGGGACTCAGTTAAACAAACAAACATGTCTTCCCTCCTACAACTTGTACAGGATATGAACAATTGGATGAAATGTCCATTCACTTACTCCTGGGGAATCATCTTCTTCCTCACCACCTTTTAGGAATACCAATGAAAACAACTTTCAACCCAAATCCATCATGTCTCGCAGTTGGTGTAACTTTTGCGAGGAAAATCATGAGGAAAGTACTTGTGAGGTAAAGAAGAGTGCCAGAGATAAGATCTTTGGCAAAATCCTGAAACCACCATTGATGTTCTAGATTGGGAAGAACCAGAATATGTCACGATCATAAACACTAGGAATAAATCCTATGCTTCTAAAGGAAAAGATGACCCCCCTTGTACTTCTTCTAGTTCAAGCTCATATTTACAAGTTTCCATTGTACAAGCTACCAAAACTCCCAACAGTCAAGGAGTTCCCTCCCCTCTTCCATCTTCCAAATATAACATTGTCAACCAATTGGTTAATATCAAGGCCGATGCTATTCTTCTAGACATGGTTGTTACAGATTATTTTCATCATCCTTATGACCGTTAATGATGTAAACATGTCTATAGTCTTTAGAGGGGTCAGTGGCCTGAGTTCCTGAAGAAAGAAGGGAGAAGAACTTTTCCTGAGAAAAGAAGTTGCATTTTCCTTTATGAAAACCCTATTAAAGATGATTTTCGCATGCTGCACTATGGCTAGGGTGCGATAATGCCTGATTCTCGCAGGCTGCACCATAGCTGGGTTGCGAGAGGTTTGCAGGTTGCTCTATAAGCAGGGTGCAAGAATGCTCATATGTGGGAAAAACGAGCATCTTCTTGATGCTTCTAGAAGGATAAACTTCCATGGTGAGGTGGCATACGAATGGTTTGGATCTTACTCACTTTCATGATTTAGTGGGATCATCCTAACCTCCTCACCTTATCCTCTTCAACTTATAAAAGGAGAGGATCTCTCATGGAGAAGGTTAGGCTTGGATGAGATTAGCTTTGGAGCTTGGGTTAGCTTTTGATTTTGGAGCTTGGATTGGATTGAGCTTTGGAGATTGTTAGCTTGGTTAGATGAGCCACTTTGTCAAGATAGATTGTGAATATTATCAGATCTATGCTCTTAGAATTCTTGGAGTGGAAGTGTGTGGGGAACGAAGGACAGTTGGAAGGGACCTTACGACATTAAGGCCATGGTTGTAATCTCTCTTTCACATTTAATATGATACAATAATACGATTCTTTCCTATAGATCTTGTTGTGTTTTATTGTATGATTCCTTGATCACATACATAGGTTTATATTGAGTTTATGCTATTACTATCATTTTGGTTGGTTGTGTTCTTTTGCAGGATCATCATTGTATCACTGTTGGAACGGAGCCAGGATGGCGATGGCGAGAGGAAGCGGTGTTTAAACGGTATGTCACCTATCCCTCTTTAGTTAGTAATTTCAATATCCAAAACTTAAGGAAAGCATCATGTTCCGGTGTGTTTTGTTCTAGATCCAGGTGGATCTAGGGAGATCTGTTAGTGTTCGCATATACCGATTTATCCTGTAACAATGGTTGTCATCCCCGAGCAACAAAAGCATCTCAAAATTTTTATGGAAGGAAAAGCTTCCACCATAGCCAATATTTTTGAAGAGGCTAAAGAAGAGGATTCTGTTGTAAATAAAGTGG
>ML880373.1:0-16315 GCA_009831015.1 Picea engelmannii
TCTCAGTAATCCAACAGTTATTGACTTTGTGGCCATATCCACCACAATTGTAGCATCTCATAGTGTAACAATGTGCAACAATATGTCCAACATGATTGCAGTTCCAACATCTTATATTGTTGTTGAACCTACCAAATTGTTTTCTTCCATGATGCCTACAATTCAAGGCTTTATGTCCATATTCATTACAATAAAAACAATAACCGTTAAAAACACTTTCATACTATTACACATGATTTTGGTCACTCTGGTGATGTCTCTACAAGTGATGTATTCAGGCTCCCACAAGGACTTTTTTCCTGAGAAAAGTGACTACTGTCTCCTTCCAAAACACACATTTTTAAGATGAGTTCGCAGGCCGCCTATATTACAGGGTGCGAAAATCCTTCATTCTCGCAGGCAACCCAAACTAATTTCTTTCTTCAGCTTCTCGATCTCCTCTTATTTTTCTTTTGACTGATTATCCTGCTCATATATTGTCTTTTCATTGTCCTTGAACATTTCCTTTATTTCCAAGATATGATTTTGACACTTTTCAAGAAATTCTTTAGTGTATTCATGAAGATAGCTATAGTATGAATCATTATGGTCATAGCGGTATTCACAGAGACTCCAATCAACCTTTTGTTTGGCCTTTGATAGTTCTTCTTCTACTTATTCCATGGGATAATTGCTAACAGAAAATTATTTTATTGTATATGAGTCTTCTTCTTTACTTGCAGGGGAGGATTCAATATCAACATTATTGCAATCGAAATATTGTGGAGAGTCTTTACCTTTATTGATGGCTGAGTCTTCCTCTTCATCCTTGATAGGAATTTCTTTTGTGTCTTGTCTTTTGATTTGATATATCTCTTCTAACTTCAACCATAAGTCCTTGGAGGATGTGCATAGTCCTATGCTTTCCTTGACGGTATCTGATAATCCATTGAGAAGAATCTTCAATGCCACTTCATTGTTCTTCCTTACTCTTCTTTGGACTGTAATATTGGATAGATTCTTTGAGGTAGTTAATTCCCAGGGCTTGCTTACTACTGAAGTCCAAACATCAGATCCTCTTTACTTCAAATATTGTTTCATATTTTCTCTCCATGAGGAATAATCTGTTCCATCAAATAATGGATCTTCAATTGCAGAGAGAGCCATCTGTCCACCCATTTATTCCGAATCTACCTTCCAATGTTTAAACTGTGTTGAAGGAACCCTCTCTGATACCAATTATTGAACACATCACCCACACTAAGAGGGGGGTGTGAATTAGTGTGTGGAATTTTATAACTTTTCTTCTTGTAAGTTAGCAGTTAAAACATAATTGTATAGATTAAGAACAATCAAATCATAATCACAATGGACACAAGAGATATCATATGTTTGTGTAATCTTTTGTATAATTTATATTTATATATGTAAATATAGTAATAATAATTTTCCCAACACCAACTATTTTGTTTCATCACCAACTGAATTAAGGAGCACCAACTCTCAAGAAAGACCCAACTTGCTGATAGAACGTAGTCTATCCAACTAGAGTTAATATAGTAGTTCAACTAAATCTAGTAGCAGTGATCAATTATAGAATCAACTCTATCTCATGATCATAGTTATACCATAAACGCTCATCACCGCACTTCATCTTCTCTCTGAAATTCACGCCTTCTTCACTTTATCTTCCCTCTGATATTCGTGCCTTATTCACTTCTTATTCTCTCTGATATTCACGGACCTCGGGTCCAAATCCACCTCCTTCGCTCCATAAGCCATTTCCCCAAGTGAACCAATCATGGTTGTATTTATACTTGTTTATGCTCAAGACTTGTTTAAGTTATTGGGCTGACTTGTGCAACAAGTTATAACTAACTTGTTTATTTACAACAACTTTTGGGACCACCAGAGATCATCATTCTAGGTCTTTAACTTGACACCAGAGATCCCCTTTTCTTTCATAAATCAATCACATGTATGGATCGATTTCCTTCATCTCTATGATAACAAAAATCGATGCTTCCTTCAAACCATGTTCATATGATCATAGGCATAGAACCACAGGCTTATCAATTTAAGTGACACATTACATTCTGCCTTTTAAATTTCTTTACCATATGAACAATGACGTTATTCATACGTTAGGAGAGATGAGCACTTGAGAACTTATCAATTAAATTGTCATGATTCAATCTCCCGATGAGATGGATGATTGTTGGGAATTTGGGACTTCGACCTTCGGGTCTTCGAGACTTTGCCCTTCGAGTCTTCGGGACTTCGCAACCTTTCAAATATCCCGAAGCATATTTTTCCAAACAGATCAGATAGTTCTTATTTATATCATGGAATCAGATCAATGGTATTGTGTCCCCTTTCTCGATCAACATTTGAGATCTCCTTCGGGTCTCCGAACTTCAGAGATTTCAAATATCAACTTTATCTCTATCACCCTTTTCCCGTAGCTGACAATCCACTAACGCGTGTCCCTATCGGATCAGTGATTGTGATCCTTTCACATCTACGGACTTCGAAATTATCAAGTCTCAATTTCACTGTAGTATGATCAACGATTGAGACTAATCTCGAAGTGATCTTCAGATCGAATGACCCATGTCCACTTTGGGACTTCGACATTCGAGACTTCGGAGGTTTCGAATAAACGTTTCTCCATTTTCCTCCGAAGTGATTACCTGTTGAGTAATTCATAAGTGGTGGTACATATTGATGTCAGTTAATACTTCCACTTACACTATCATTCCACTGTAGTATATCGATGGTCGAGAATTATCCCAAAGTGATATTTATATCAGACGTCTCATGTCCACTTCAGGACTTCGACATTCGGGACTTTGGGTAAGTGCTGGTGGTAAAACTCCCAAAGTGAAGTAACTTAATTACATCAGTTGATGACATGGCATGAATATGAGTAGCTACCACGTGTCACTCATATTCATGACTTACACATACCTGGAATTTTGATTTCATCTTGACACTTGTCATTATTTGACTGTGCCACATGTCCTTGTCGATGTGGTCTACTGATGTGGTTTGTCACATGTCATTGTTGACGTGGTCTACTGACATCGATCTCCCACATGTTCTTGCTAACGCGGTCTCATAGCATGTTCTGCCACATGTCCTTGCTGACGTGGTCTTCTTGACGTAGATTTCCCACACATCCTTGCTGATGTGGTCTGCGACATGTCCTCTTGAATCGGATGGTTGAGGCTTACTTCAGATGATCCAACGATCAAGAATTTATTTCAGCTCTCCAGATCTCCAAGATTTGGGAATTTCAAATATCAAAATAGCACTCTGGATCAAAAGAGCCAGATTCACTTCGGACGATCTGACGCTTGAGATCTACTGCGAATGATCTAACAACTGAGATCTATTTCGGATGATCGGGTGATCAAGATTTACTTTGTATCTCTGGATCTCTGGGCTTAGGGAATTTTGAAACTCAAACTGACGCTCTGGATCAGATGGCCCAGATTCACTTCAAACGATCTGACGCTTGAGATCTACTCTGGACGATATGACGGCTGAGATATATTTCAGATGATCAGATGATCAATATTTACTTCAGATCTCCAGATCTTCGGGCTTTGGGGATTTCAAATCTCAAACTGAATTCTTGAAGTGATATTTTTCCGGAGCGTAACATCTTCACATCCTTAGACCCGAAATGAATGACGTTCATTAGATCAAGGTCTGAGATCGACGGTTCGATCTGTCTATGATACAACATTTTTTTGGATTAAATCCAATGGCTCTTCGTCTTTTCTTATCCTATCCTTCCTTTAAGTTTGGTCTAACAACTGACAGAAACTTGGGTGATCGAGATCTCAGATCTCATCCCTTGCTTATCTTGTCCTTCCACTTAAAGTGATCTAACAGTTGATGGATATTCGGGTGATTTAGATCTCAGATCTTATCCCTTTCTTATCATGTCCTTCCATTAATTCAATCTGTCAGCTGATGGGTATTCGGGTGATCGAGATCTTAGATCTCAGCCCTTTCTTATCCTATCCTTCCATTAATTCAATCTGATGGCTGACAGGTATTCAGATAATCAAATTCTTAACTATTTTTCCCTGCTTATCCTATCCTTCCATTTAAAGTGATCCAACAGTCACGAAGACACTCAAAGAAGATCAATGATCAAGGATGATTGCGGAACCACAACTTGCGAGTGATTTAAATTGTCACCAAAACTCCGCAATTTGAAGTTGTGTGTTGTTGGTGAGTCAACCACAATCGTTGATATTCAAGGCTATAATATCTAACCGTCCTAACTAATTGTGGGATTGGAAATAACATGATATTTAATTCTCCTTTCAATCTTTGTAATCTATCCCTGTCGTTGATCTAGAGATTGTGCATCTGACGGTCATGAATTAATCTAACTTAATGTGATCTTTTGTTAGATCAACCACATTCGTCTATATTTGAGTTCATGAGATGTGAAGATCTAGACCAATGGCGACATTGGAACTAGCGAGTCATTTAATTCTCCTTTCAATCTCCACAATCCATCCCTTTCGTTGATCTATCTTGCAGATCCGACGGTCATGATCCTCCAACGGTCCTCAAGCCCACGGCCACTCATATGACCGACGTCCATAATATGAGACGATCAACAAAGCCAATTTCTTGATCGGGCAACTGCTGAGTCTTCTCACCCTGAGCTTTCTCTTTGCCTTCCGAGCTTTGATCTCTGCATACTATTCGCTCCTCCTCCTGATCTTACACTTTCAATCTCTGCATAGTGTTTGACATTTTCTGCTAACTAATATACTGTTGACATCAATGACAATCTCATCTATGGTAAATCAGAATGATAATTCATCATAACAAAAAATCATCACATCGACTGTTGACATCAATGACAATATGTCCAACAGGAGGCCCATATGGAAGGGACTTAGTTTCTCGGTTTCAAACGCGCGGACACGGAATTTTTTCAATCATACACTTCTGTTGATTAAATTTTAATAGAAATACTCTTTTCTCGTCCAATTAATGTCTCACAAATATTTTAATTGTTATTCCATGGGCATATTTGTTATGAATAATGATGGATTATGTTATTATATGTGCTAAATTTATATATTATCACCATATGCTTGTGTATCTTGGTTGTTGAGGACAAGTTGCAGGTGTATTGCTTTGAGTCAAGTGATCAACAGTGGACTTCATCGAACGTCTAGATGAGGTAGGATCTTTATCTTGTCTTGTTAGCATATTTGTTTATATATCATACTTGAGATTAGAGTTGATTTATGTAGTCATTTCCATCTGTTTTGGTTTACCCCATGCCATGAAGTGATTTTCCTCGTATCAGAATTGGCGACCATACGAGGGAGAGAATCTTATTTTTGGGGTTATCCTCATCTGATTCCTTGACAACCTCTTTTCATTTTGAGTCTAAGTTTCTTGGCATTATCCTTAACCTGACAGTGTTTTAATACATATATGCAAGTTTTCCCTTGATATATTTGTACATACATGAGTTGCCATTCTATAGGGAGCGTACATACGCGGTTTTCTCCTAAACGGTCGTGTACATCATCCTTTTTTCTTGATTGCCGAGTTTAATGTTTGCTAGGTAAGTGTTGATGGTTGTTGAGTCTTCTTAGGTCTCTTTCACAACTGTTAAGTGCATGCATAGTGATAGGAAACCTTTCTTTGGTTGAATTTTCAGGCGGTTTTTCTTTCTCATCATCATTTTCATTGGTTGTTCTTGCATCTTGGGTTGGGTGTTTTCTTCTTGATATTCTACTTGGTTTATATCTGTTTACATATAGTAGGGTATTTATATCAAGATGCTATTCATTCCTTGCATTTTCATTCTTTTATATTGAAAATAAAAAAAAATACATTTTTCATCATGGCATTTAATCTTTTGTGTTCTTATCACTGATTTTGGTATATGTATGGAAAGATTGCATCTTGTTTGAAATCGCAAAATTGAATTGAAAATTGCATTTTGAAAATCTTATCATTTATGGAGAATTGAAGTTAGGACTTTGCATTATATTCATATTCATTTCTTTTACTTGTTGAGTCATAACATCATCAGTTTCACGACCACACCTTTTGAGTAAACAAAGCCACTAAAATTAATGCTGATAAATTTAAAATTGATTAGAAACAATTTTATTTTTTAGGGTGCACAAACTAGCTTAAGATTTAGAGCCTTGGAATAGGATTTTGTGAGTAAACTTCTCCAAGGATATTAAACTCAACATATGTGTCTGACTAAGGGAGTGGTGAAATCCATTTTATAATTGGTGATGTCAGGAGGCTGCGATCACAACAGAGTTAAGAAAGAGGTCGCACAAAGTCGGTTGAGGAGATATCCCTCCAATACCTTCTTAGTATCAGAGATATTTCTGGGGATCGATTCGTATATAGGGGTCTTTCTAGTACCTTTACCTTTGTGAGAGGCGATGATTTCAAGATTTTGGGAGTTGTTACCTGACCCATATGGTGGACCTGACTTACGATTGTTCACTTGTGAATTGGTTATATTGTAGTGGCTTAGTTTCTTGACATAGGTAGCCACATAGGTTACTTGAAGGGGTTATTCTACAGGTCTCCTGTGTCAGATAAGGGTCGGACAACACACAACATTTATGGAGGATTACCTCTCTAGGGGGATCTGACCGACTGGTTGTTAATTCTACAAGGGCCTTTATAACTCATTATGATACCTCTAATATTTTGCAGGGAGTCTCAGGCCCCTCTTGGGTGAGGCATACCTACTTTAGGGAGGGAGGCCCCTTTCAACCACTTTATCCTGTTTGTGTGCATATTGTCCTTTTGTTTATTTTGGTGTTCTCTTTGATTGTTAGTTGGACTTAGGATTCATTTTTATATGTCAAGTCTTGAGTCATCATGGAGCCAGACCAGCTTCTTCACAGGTCTCGTCGTTTGTTAAAGTTACCACCGCATCTTGAGTCTTTTCCTTCTAAAAGGTGTAAAGTTATCAAACATGGTACACACACCTCCAACTACCAGACTTGTGGTCATACAAGTATGAGTACTGAGTAGAGTTAGAAAGATACTGGGAGTCCTTCAAGTCCCATACCTACTATAGTTAATGGTACTCCTTCAACGCCTTTAACCACCATGGTTGTAGTGTCATAGGTTCCCATCATCACTCCTATCCGGACTATAGTTAATACTCAACCTATAGTCACTAAAACATTTGGGTATCCTTGTCATTCATTGGGCTACAATGCTCAGTCCATCCCTATGACCTCTAGCCCTTCTTCTTATGGTATTTTGAATTTCACATCGCAATTCTCATCCTCCATTCCAACATCTAATCCAAATACTAGTATTGGAATTGGGGGCATGGATCCTCCACATATTCCATTCTCGTTTGGTGGTTCTCATATTCCCCAAAATACTGCTATGGTTGGAATCCTACCTCCTTTTCACCTCAGGTTTAATCCTAGTCTTAATACTCCTGGATGGAGTAGTCAACCTGTAGGACAAGCTACTACTTATGTTCCATCCTTTACACCTACCTCCTCCACACTGATTCCGATCAACACGTTTGGCATGAATAATCCACCTCTATCCTATGGATTCACAACCGAAGGAGGTCAGTTTCACACTTTGAGAAACCCACAACATGGATCTACTCTGGCTGGGGGAAATATTTACAATCCTCATCATAACATTCCTACTGGAATGGTGCCCATCCAACCCTTTATGAATCAGTTTGGAGGGGGGTTTTACAATCCCGGACAGGGCCATGGTGCATACCATAACCCTAGATGGGTTGTGATTCCCCAACAACAAACTTTCCTGGAAGCTTGAGGCCAGATTCTGCAACCCTGTCTCCCTTTTCTGGCCACTCTCAATTTTCCAAACTTGTCAATATTAATGAATGACCTTGTGCGTCATGACCTGACATGCTCCCCCATCCCCACCAAGCTTCCTTAGGATATTCCAAAATTCGAGGGAAAGACTGGTGAGGATCATGGTGATCGCATCACTACTTTTTTATCTTTTGTGCTCTTCTAATTCCCTTAACGATGATTCTATTCATTTAATATTATTTCAACACACCCTCACGTGGGTCACAGGGAAATGGTACATAGAGATACCAGGGGGGCATACAAAACTTTTAATCAGATGGTTTTAGTCTTCCTCAACCACTTCCAATTGATGGTTCATTACGATTCTGGCATAGAACTTTTGTTGGCCTTCCTCCAGGACAAAGCCACCCATATCTCGGATCACATCCAAGAGTGGCATAGATGGAAGAGTTTGATCAAGGCCTACATTCCTCCAAAGTTACTGTTGGAATGTTCCTTAAGTCTTTACAACCTTATATTTTGAAGGATGTTTCTACATCCAGAGTTACATCTGAGGAAGAAGCGATTTTTAAATCCCAGTAGTTAGATCTTATATATGCTCAGTTTGGGATGTTATATGAGATTCTTCCTGATGCACTGAGGTCAAGCTGTGACCCTAGACAAAATATCGGGCCTCATTCTGATGGATTTATAGGCTCCACAAATGTTAAATCAACAGACTTGGTGACAAGCCAGTTGAAAGAGTTGTCTCTAAACCAGTCTGTAGGAGGGAAAGCTTCGTCTGTTTCCTCCACTCCCACTTAGTCGAAATATGCAAATTCTATGCAATTGTCGACCAACCCGAATAGTAACCAGCAACAAGGAGGGAATAAAAGGAAAGGAAGTGGTAAAAATCGTAAGGGTGGTAGGAATAATAATAATAATAAACCCAAGGATAACGTTAACAATGAGAAATCAAATAATAATGCTTGTGAGGGAAAGAAAGAAAGGAGAAAGGTGAAGTTTCCTTGCAATCCTTGTATTGATGATCACCTTACCCACTTGTGCTCCAAACTCATGCAACTTGCGAGGATTTTATATCTACCACCTATTGTGTTGAATAATCCTTTTCTGCATAATCAACACATGGCCTCGAGCTCCTCTAATGCTAAAAATGTGACAAGTGGAAGTAAAAACCCATCAACACAAGATGGTGATTGTATATGCATAAATATGGTCAAGTCTTATGTTAATGTATCCACTCGGTCTCATAATTACAGTTCTTCATAGGTTTTTCCAGGTCTACAGTCTCCCCCTCCTCTGGATATGCCTTTACAGATCGAAAATCCAGATTCTCCACCTCGTATTCCGAAAGGAGTACTCAAACACTCTATCCACAATCCTAATGCTAGAACTTCCCAGAATTCCTCTATTATTGAGGATCTGGGTCAAACCCCTTGTGCGATGTCGGCTCTGGAGGTACTCTAGATGTGTCCTTCAAAGAGGAATGCCTTGTTATCTACATTAGGAGCTCTAGACCCCTGTGGCTCTAAGGTTATAAAGTTTGACATCATGGATGTGAAGCCTCGTTTTCCTTACCATGTGGCCTTTCAAATCCATGTGTATTACTCAAAGTATACCATCAAACGTATTGTTATTGATGAAGGCGCTGCAATGTGCATGATGTTCCTAACCTGTTGGAAATCCATTGGCTCTCCAACCCTCTCTCAATATCTGACCATGTTGACCACATTTGATGTTCATTCTTTCCCTCCCCACAATATTCTTCCTTCCTTTCAGGTCTAGTTAGGTGGGAAGGTAGTGAAGGTGGATGTAGAGGTGGTTTATGCACCCCTTAACTACATCTTATTACTAGGGTGTAATTGGACTTGTGTTATGACTACAGTTGTATCATCCATATTTTGTACTTTATGTTTTCCTCACGATGGGAAAATCATGATGATCGATCAGTTGTCCTTTGCGTACGCTAGCCCCAATGCATCAGTTGGATCGTCGATCCCCGTGATTGACAATTCTTAGCCGACAATTTATAATATTGATGTTGAAATGTATTCCTCCCTTATGGGTGCCTTTGATTTCATTGCACCAATTCATTATACATATGCCATGTCTAGTAGGTTTGCTTCATCAACAAGGTCCGTTCCTTTCCACACTTTGTATTTTAATGATCCTTAGACCCTACCTTCCCTGACCATGTCTTGTGAAGGACAATCACATATTGGAATGGAAATTCCATTGTCGGTGGCAAAGATAGAATATGTAGATGTTATTGACTCTATTTTCAACCCAGATCATGTCTCCTCACAAACAGATGAGGAGGATCCTGTTCTCCGTCCCATATGGGCCACTTCATCATCTTTCTCACATGATTGCCTCAACGACACTTTACCGTCGGATGAAGCGATCTTAGAGTCCATGAGTGGTTTCGATAGGCCATGGGATGATATGCATCATCACTCTTACTTTCTCCCCAAGATTGTTAGGATCGAACAAGATGATTTTAGATCCACCTTGAGTGATATAGTCAATCACGTCATAGTTCCACTTGATATGCATGGAATTTATGTCAAAGGACTTATGGAAAGTATCTCCCCTACCGTCACGATCGATATCTCTCGTATTACTGGTAAATTTGAAAATGTATATATTGGTGTGGATTTCTCGCCTGAAGAAATGCATATCTACACCGATCTCTTCAAAGAATTATGTGATGTATTATCCTGGTCATATGAAGAGATGCCAGGAATCAACCCTTGAATTTTCTAACATGAGATTAAAACCTACCCTGATGCTAAGCCTGTTCGACAACGACTTAGTGCTATTAATCCTAGGAAGGCCCCTATTGTTAAGGTAGAGGTGGAGAAACTAATGATTGTTGGTTTTATCTACCTAGTTCCCTTGACTGAATGGGTATTTAATCATGTTCCTGTAAATAAGAAGCAAGGAACCAATTGTGTATGCATTGACTTTCGTGACCTGAATAAGGCTTGTCCTAAAGACAACTTCCCGACACCCTTCATTGATCAGATTCTTGATGAGTGTGCATGAAGCAAGGTTTTTTATTTTATGGATGGATTTCAGGAGACAACCAAATTCACATTAAACCCTAGGATCAACATAAGACGACATTTATTTGTCCTTGGGGTACATTCACATACCAGAAAATGCCTTTCGGCCTTAAAAACACTGGAGAAACCTTCCAACGATCCATGACCTTTTTTTTTCATGATCTCAAGCATATAGTAAAAGGTTACCTTGATCATCTCCCTTCTCACTCTTGCAAGAGAGTGGATCACTCTACCAATCTTCAGCTAGTTTTTGAAATATGTCGGTATTATTGCATCTGTTTAAACCCTCACAAGTGCATCTTTTGTGTTAGGTTGGGTCATCTTTTAGGATTCTTAGTTTTTGAGTCTGGGATCATGGTGGATCCTTTAAAGGTTGAGGCAATAATTCAATTTCCTCCTCCGCGCAACATTCGTCAGCTTCAAGGTTTACAGGGGAAAGATAACTTCTTCAATCGGTTTATAGTAAAATACACCAATATTACTAAGGGTTTCATGCGTCTCTTGAAGAAGTACACCTTGTTTATATGGAATGAGCAAGCCCAAGAATCCTTCAATGCTATGAAGAAACCCTTGGTATCGATGCCTCTGTTGAAGCCTCTGGACTACAGTAGAGATTACTTGCTTTATATCGTCATGTCTAAAGGGACGGTTGGTATGGTTTTAGTTCAGGAGGATGATGAGCTCCATGATCACATCATTTTCTATCTTAGTCGAAACTTAATTGACCCTGAACTCAAGTATTCTCATGTTGAGAAGCTAGCTTTGGCTACCGTTCACACAGTTCAATGATTACGACACTATATATTGCTTTGCAAAAATACCATAGTTGTTGATGTTAACCCATTTCAATACATTATAACTAGGCGTATCATAGGGGGAAAATATAATAAATGGATTGTCATCTTGAAAGAGTTTGACCTCAATTTTGCTTTGGTGAAATCCAAGAAATAGCTAGTTTTTTTCGAGTTAGTATTAGACTTCCCTCGGTTATATGAGGACGTTATTCATGTAAATTCATTTGTGGATGAACACATTTTCCTTATCTCGTCATCATACCCATGGTATGGATACATTTTGATCTATCACCAAACCTTGAAGTTCCCTCAGCATCTTTCGAGAGATGATCGACGATGTATACGATATCAAGCTAAGAACTACCTTATCGTCAACAACGCTTTGTATCACCGAGGTGTAGATAATATATTGCATCATTGCTTGAATCACGAAGAGGTTGAGTCTATTCTTAATGAAGTTCATAGTGGGGCTTGCGGTGGTCATCTATCTAGGCTTGCGACAACCCAAAAGATATTGCAAGCCAATTATTTTTGGTCGTCTATTTTTAAAGATTGTGTCCAAGCGGTCAAGAAGTGTCACCCTTGTCAGGTGTTCACTCAGAATATGCTCTCGCATTAAACCCCTATTCACCCGATCATCGTTTTCGGTCCCTTTACCAAGTGGGGGGTGGATTTTTTGGATTGTTGCATCTCCTCTAACATATCTTGTACCTGAACCATGGGAATTCTTTGCGTCAAACGAGAAAGGTTTCCCTGTACGTCTTTAAGCTCTCTCTCATCATCTCCTCCCATTGGCTCATCCCCACGGTGTCTCCACCGATATTGTGGGAGTCCGTCCGGCCTACGCGAACCCACATTTGTGTAACAATACATGTTTGAGTTAGTACTTGAAATCATCCAAAAAATATTTTTGTTTTTCTTCTACAAAAATACAAAAAAATGAAATATTCAAAAAACGTTTTCATACCTATGTCTCTGTAGGCGGAACCTGGTGGTGATGGCATTTCTAAATCTCCTCTGAAGTCAATCCCTGCATATGGGTAGTCGTCAAGATCTATCACTCTCCGACACCACTAGAAGAAAAACACATCGTTGTAGGGTGTTGGTACCCTACCACCCCCCAACCGCCTCATCACCTTGGTTGACCGTGCCATGGATAGATCACGAATTCCATGAAGAACAATATCGACTCTAGGGCCCAATCCTGGAACCTGCTCGAAGAAAAAACTACATAATATAGACACAAACCCGAAGTTCCTCTTTCTAACTGTTTGTAGTCTTTTATATGGCTCTTCATGTTGGCCAATAGTGAGGTACACCAGTCGTAAATTGTGGGTCGCAAGAAATCCACCGAGTACAACATAAGTGGACTTGATTCCTGACACAATGAGGTCGACCTTGTGATTCATGTCAACACTAGGACAATAATCTTGAGACTCAAGTTATTGATCACTCTGATTGGGAGTTGGCTCCCTACCTTCTTGGTCCCTGCAACGTAATGAGTGGCTATGTATTCCTCTATATTCATGCCACTCCCAGCTCCCCGAGACTTTAGGTTCACCACCTCACCCTGACGTGACAATCCTGCCAGAAAGTAGACTTCCTCGACTTCAATACTCAATGGTTTCCCATCGAGGTTGAAGGCCTCTGTATCTGGATTCCAGTATTTCACTAGCATCTGGAGCAGTCTCTCTTGAGTCCTCATTCCCTTGAGAGCCCAAAATTTATATAGCCCACATATTCTTAATGCCATTTGGGCCCTCGGATCTCTTTCTACTACAACATCAACCACTTCATGCTCTCTTTCTCTGCACTCTAGCACCATCCTGCAAGTTTAAAATCAATTTTTGAGTCAATATCATTTTAAAAATTCAACTTACAAACTTGTACACAAGTTGAAGTTTACATAGTCGCATATAGGGCTCCATAGACACAGTCTATTTTGATAACATTCGGGTATAGGGTTGTATATATGTAGTTTGTTTTGATAACATTCATGTATAGGGTTGCATATATACAACCTAATGATTTACAGCCCGCATATACCCTAGTTTCTAATTTACGCCTTAAAATACTCAAGAATTGAAGCCTAAATTAAAATTTTAAACCAATACAAATGAAGAGAAGGGAAATAATACTTACTTGGTACAGAAAATTATCAATTCCATCACTCGTAGATCCCGCAATCAACAGTTGAAAATTGGGGGCAATTTGGTCCAAAATGCACTATTTGGGTAATAATACAAATGGTATAGTAAAATTGATTATTTTTACTATTTATAGAAAACAATTTACCCACTTTACATAGTTTTTGCTAATATTTTGGCCTATTGGACTAATAGTGTAGTGGATGGAGTTGGTTTTGGTGGTTTTATCCAGGGATTCTTGTGGTTTCTAGCATCATGTCACCCATTCGTGACTTTGGCAGGTATTTTTCGTTGACCAACATATAGGATAGGTCATCACTCCATTCTTGCATCTTGCATTATCATATAACTACAATTCCTATGCCTTAGGTATGAACCCATTTATTAGTGACACAAAACCTTCTTTCTTCTACTAGAAGTGTCGTTATTGAATGGTAGAGACTTACCAAACATGGGTGCCCTAGTTAGAACCTTTGTACCATTCGATGCCCATGCAAATAATTTTTCCATAGGACCAAGAGTCCCTTATAGATAATATATGAATTTTAGTTCTAAACTCATTTTTTACTCATAAGCATGCTGACCTATACCTATGGGAATCCCAATGAGTTTGGTTTAAGCTATTTTTAGACTCTCTAAAAAAAGTGAAAAGATTGCCAAGTGAACTTGTCTCTTTCACACTCGTAAATTGGATTTGAAAGGACATATATTTGGTGTAAGTTTAACCCTTTTTCAAACCAAGTAGACTAAATTTATGAAAAATGGCATTCTTTGGAGTGAAGTTGTAATTGCATCTCATTCTCTTGCTTGTAGTATTGATCCTATTGTCAGTTTTGTTGGATTACTGAGAGGGGGGGTGAATCAGTAATAGAGCAATTTAATCCCTTTTAAAAATATAATCCAAGTGCTATATAAATGAAGCATTATTATCCAATAACTGCAGAGTAAATAAGCAATGAACAAATGAACAATCATACACATACACAGTAAACCAATGTTTTACATGGAAACCAAAATTGGGAAAAAAACATGGAATGCTTTTTCTTATATGTCTTGAAGAATTACATTCATTGGAAGCACCAACTTCCTTTGTTTTCCAGCTGCAACTGGAAGGAGGCTCCAACCCCCTAGTTTCTCAGGCTACAACCTGAGGGAAGCTCCAACTCCCCAAATCTCTAGCTACAAATAGAAGGAGGATACAACCCCCAATGTTCTCTGGCTACAACCGGAAGGTGGCTACAACCACCTGTCCTTGCCCTGTCCTGCCACCCTGAAGTAGAAGTAGAATGATGGAACCACTGTCACACTATCACTATGAGATATATTGATGTAAACCTGTACCAATAAGTCTGAACCATGCATCAACCTATACCTCAACCTGTAATCAACCTTTACCATAAATAAGTGCATCAACCATGCACCAACCTGTAATCAACCTGTACCATAAACAAGTGCATCAACCATGCACCAACCTGTAATCAACCTGTACCTTAAACAAGTGCATCAACCATGCACCAACCTCAATAGAAAGCCTTCATAAATTTCATCATTCAAATGTGATTTGTAGCTCTGTAATAGACCTAGTGTATATGATCACATTCCTGCAAACCTTCCTTAACTTTTAAAAACAAAAGACTAGCATTTTTATCAAACTTGTTTTTAGTCTCACATGCATAGTTTTGGATTAGTCAACAACCCTAGCTTGAAGTAATCATAACTTTGAACCTGTAATGTATAAATATCTAAAACTGATACACAATGTTCTTCAGTGTGGTTTATGCAATTCCTCCAAGTGTCACTACTTGGAACCTCTCAGAAAAGGAGTTATAGCAAAAATGGCATACCTTGCTGAATTATGTCTTATTCTAGAGAGCGACCTTGTAGAGAGTTCCCCACACAAACTATTTGATGAAATGATCTGAAAATATTACAAAGAATACTAAAGACTTTACCCTAACCAACACATTTGGTCTCACTAAATTTGGATCTGTTATGAAGAAGTTATGACATTTTTACCCGAAACACCTGATTTTGACTAGTTTCAAGACTGGCCACAAACCCTATTTTCCACAGAGTGTAACTCCCAAAATACAATGACCCACAAGATGAATTTTGAACCACAAATAATTGGATATGTTTTCTCACTTTCATAGAAATTTCAGGATCTGAATCATTACAGAAAAAAAAGTTATAGCGAAAATGGTGAGATGACCTGAAAATAACATACCTTAGAAAGCACCATCAAAAGAATTTATCCTTCCTTGCATTTCGGCCTTCTTTTCTTCACTTTCCTCAAAATTTCAGCTTAGATATCATTTGTAAACCTCAGACACCTATATATAATCATTATTCTCAAGTGTGATTCAAATGAGAGAGCCTTGCCTCTTATTTATACTCTCCAAGTAGCTTCCTTAAAAACATATTCTAGGTCACTTGGCCCCACTTTCCTTATTTTAGGGTTGGGTCCACTTCTAATTTCTCCATTA
>WSFP011480121.1:0-16314 GCA_009831015.1 Picea engelmannii
AGACTAGCCTAAGCACTTGTAATTAATACTTGTGAGTTAGGATGTTATTTTTGTTGGCTATAAACATAGGGTGATATTCCCGTCTATTTTTCTTTAGCCAAGAGAAATCTGAAAATGCTTGAGTAAGATCATTTCATATATTTCCCTCAACATGAGTCAAATTATTGGAAAATGAAATAATGGAACAATGAGGACAACCAAAATAAAAGACAACATACCCACAATAGTTATTTCCCCCAAAACAACATTAAACTCTTTGTAACAACAACTTCAAATATTTCTTATATATTTCATTGGGATATTTGAAAAAAGATAGAAGGAAAATAACTCTTTTACTTGTATCCAACTAAATAGAGCCCAACTAATCCATTTAAGAACAAAAATTGCAATAGAAATTCTTTCTCATAACTATTTAGATGCATACCTTTAATGGAAACAAAATCATTTTATACTTGTTTGAATCTGAGCGATTGCACCATCTCTGCAGTTTCACAATGAACACGAGTCCTCTGAAAACAAAACTCAATGTGACGCCAACACCAACTGAATCAGATTTAAACTCTTCTACTCGATTGTTTATCTCTTCTCCTATCTTTGTTTCCATGGAGTCGCTTTCTCTATGTGCAGAATTTTCTTACAATCCATCAACCACTGGGGATAAATTCATCGAAATATCCTCTTACCTTATTCCAGTCCGATCTCATCCGGCCACCAGGCACCAAATAAGTTCAGGATCACCATGCCACTAGCTATAAGGCCACCAAAATGTAAAGGATCATCGATCATTGGGCCATAAACACGTCCAACTATCCCACATAATTATGAGTCTAGTCTAGTTTAACCGACCACTGGGCCACCAAAACACTAGATCACCAGGGAATATAATAACTTATCACCGGTCACCTAGAATCGATATACATTACAATAAACCCTTAAATATTTACTCTGATCCGGTCGATAACAAGTAGTTTATTAACCAACCCACCATTCACTAGGGGAAACAAAAACTTGTTTATTTGTGAAGGATTCAAGGTCCCAGTCTGGTTGAATTGGATCCCGCTAAAAATAGAAACTTCGTTAAGTTCATTCCATGATTTAACCTATAAATCAAAATTTATCCTCTACACAAACCGATCCTTCTCTTGATTCCTTGGTCGATCCACCTCGAACTTGAACGATACTTCTTGATTTGTTCAGAATTTGTTGGAAAAACCACAGTGTTAATGACAGCTTGTCGTCGACGTTTCGGATCCACAACAGGATCCATCTTCAGGACAAAAAAGCCCGAGGAAAAAATTAAGAGAGGAGCCCTAGTTTATTAAAGGCTCCTCTCTTAATTTTTTCCTCGGGCTTTTTTGTCCTGAAGATGGATCCTGTTGTGGATCCGAAACGTCGACGACAAGCTGTCATTAACACTGTGGTTTTTCCGACAAATTCTGAACATTTTTCTCACCACAGAAACCTAAATGAACTTCTTGATTTATCAAATTATTTCATGTTTCATCAAAACCTTGATTGGAAAAAGATTTGTGAGGGTTACACTCAGAGAATGTATAGATTTAGTGGCAACAATTCAATGATTTCAAAATCTGAGAGAAAAACAACAGTCACACATTCTAAAAACACAATCTAAAACTCTATTACTAAAATAGGAATACAAATTTCTCTCTCATCTCTACTCTGTGCACACGATTTACTTCAAACTCGATATATCTGGCATACCATGGTAAGTATGATCATTACAATTTTAAGTTATATGTAATCACAAAGGATCAAACCATTTTGTAAATGAATAGTTGTGGTGGTGTCAAATAATGTCAATCAATACTAGCATAATGCCAAGAGAGAATGAAGTATATTTGCAAGATGTCATTTCGATGATGGTTTGATATATTTTAAAACTACCATACATTATACTTGATATCAATGCAAACAAGTATAGACCTTCAATATGTATATATCCTTTCAAGACCATCCATTGTTTTGAGCATATGCATTCTTCATAGACTGTTAGAAATCATTGAACCAAAAACCACATATGAAATGATGCCTCAGACTGATACCATGTCAAAATGTTGAGGGAATTGTGATGGTAGAAAATTATCACTCTGTTGATTTCTCATAGGGGATCCCACCTATTATAGTTGTTAATATTTTTAATATATATAGGCTTCACAACAATTTGTGAGTTTTTATAATAGGTGATGAATTATGAATCAACACCCCCTTAATGACAACTTCTTGAACTCCTAACATAGATCGAAGTTCGGAAAAAATTGCTTATGTAAGAGACTTTATGAAAATGTTTGCAACTTGATCTTCAATGGGGAAAAAGAGCACTTCAATAACTAAATCATGAATGAGATTTATAATGAAGTGCATTCATATCTCAATGTGTTTGTTGCACTAATGTTAAACTAGATCTTTGGCGAGCTTAATGGAAATTTGATTTTCTCACTAAAGGGTGGTTAGATGTTGTCGTTGGAATCCAAACTCTGAAAGGATCTCTTGAATATGCAAGGATTCTTTACTTGCATTAACCATTGTTCGATACTCTGATTTTTTTCAAGAAACATCAATAACTTGTTGTTTCTTACAATCCCAAGTGATAGGTTCAGAATCAAGGCTAAAAACATAACATGTAGTAGAATTTCAATATTCATCAAGGTCATAGGCCCAATTCAAATCAATGAAACCAACCAACAATGGATCCCTCCCTGAACTGTAATGTATCCCAAACTGAACTATAACTCAGATATAATGAAGTATCATTTTTGCCACTTTTCAATGGCTTACATGGGGTGTTTTCATATATGGGGAAATGAGACCAACAATGAAGAAAATATTAGGATGGTATGAGCCAAATAAAAGAGTATACCAACTAAATGATGATACAAAGTGGAATTGACTTTGGAAGTAGTACATGTGGCAACAAGTTTGACTCCAAACCGGAAGGGTGAAGAGGTTGGATGAGAATATTATATGTGAAAGTGGTGAAGAAGGTCATCGCATGCATACTTAGACTGGGAAAGGGAAATACCTTCCTTAGTTTTCAGTGCTTGGAGACCAAGAAAATAATGCAAATAGCCTAAGTATGCCATTTCAAAGTTCTTCCTAAGGCTGGATTTCACATGGGTTAATATTTGTTGATCATTTTTTCTGTCATTGGAAAATGACCAACATTTGAGAGAAAATCTAGTGGGGAACAAGAAAGAATCTCCTCGTTTTTATAGAGGTGGTTCTCCTCTCTTGATATATTGGAAGATTATTTGTATGGCTTGTTGGCATAGGGGCAGACCTAGGGTTCAACGCTACAACAGCACACCAACAAAACCCTAACTACCGACCCTTTCGGTAACACCTAGGAAGCAAATGAAGTCTCACTCGAGGTAGAGGCAGGGGTGGTTGTAGGTCTCCAGTGTCTACAACCTTAGCTGGGACACAGATCTATGATTGTAATACCTTAACAGTGCACTTGTCAATTATGATCCTTCAGTATTTAACCAATATCTACTTTGCAGTAAAACCCTAATCACAAAGCATTGCAGTATTCACCATGATCTAGTACAGTAGAGCACTAAGCACATTCACATCGGTTAGATCTAGCACTTATTCATATTATTAAGTACAAAGAATCAATAGATCTATCTATCATTCATCTATATCAAAGCACTTAAGCAAGTAAACACATCAATACATCGCACAAAGAATGAAAACACATGATATATGTGGTTCACCCCCACCCTGGGGCTACACGCACCAACTCTTCTTCTCTTTATTATCTTCGGTCAATCAGCTACATGCGTAGAGCCTTGAGATCTTACTCCACAGAGGACAGGAGATCTGTGCACCTCACTAGATCCTCCTTCCTTGAGTTACAACACAAAGCCTTCCACAGTCTGTGCACAAAGCACTACAGACGACTTGCACTTAGCTCTGCAAGTCCAAACGCAGTATGCACAAAGCATATACAATCCACACTTGCACTTAACACTTAGCTCATCGGCGCCTTCCTACATCACCTAGATTTCTATTTATACATTAAAAATTAGGCCTAAGCATGGGTAAACCCATGGGCCGACATCCCCATACTCGTTACATAAGCCCAAAACCCAAAAATCCCTAAAAAGGGGCCGAGATCTCGCGATCTCCACCTTCAATAGCTTGTCGAAGTCCCAAAATGGTAAAAAATGACCAAGGATCCTCAAAACTTGGTCAAGGGCCAACAGGCCAAAAGCACTCACCTATGACTCAGCCCAAGTCACTCTGCTCTGGGTAATTTTGCCTCAAAAACCTCAAGCTGCTTCGACCTGTTGGTGTGCCATGGTTGTCTGCTCAGCTAATTCTTGGATAACAGCTTCGTTGAAAGGTCCCTCTAAGCATTGTTTGGCTGTAGTGACGACTTGCTCCAGTTCTGATCCTTGCCTTCGATATTTGTGAATAGCTTGCAAGCCTCGTCTTATATAGGTTGGAGCCTCTGAGTCACTTCCATGACTCTGTTATGAATGGTGTGGACCTGTTGTTGAGCACTGCATTTTTCTTGGGATCACTTTATCCTCTCAACGATTGACGGGGCTTCAATTGCGCTTGTACTATTTATGCTTGCTTCTTTGCCTCCTGGAGCTACAACTCCAGTGTCTTCAACTCTAGGTTCTCAGTGAGTCGCTCATAAGTCTAGGCACTGCGATCACTCAGTTGTTTACATTCCATGGTAAGGGCCTTTATTCTCTCAATTTTGCCTCAAGCAATCGCTTCACTTTGATTGCGCACAGCTTGCAGAGTACTAGGTGTTATTCTTAGCTCGAGATCTGTGATTCTCTGTTGTAGCTGCTAGATAGCTTCTGCGAGCTGCTCTACTTGGTTTTCTACTGGTTCTTCCTCCTTCTGCTCCAAGCCTGTCACATAGTGAAGTGCTCTGTCGACTGCTTCTTTCACTCTGACCTGCTCTGCGAGCAACTTTTCTTTCTCCTGCTGGATCTACGCTCTTTCTTCTTCGAACTTTGCTTGAAGAGCTTCCTTCTCCTGTTGCACAATTCTATGTTTCTCTATAACTTCCTCCTGTGCTCGTTTCAGGGCTGTTGTGACCTATTCTTTCTCAACCTGTGCTTGATGAAGGCAGGCTTCAGTCATATCAACCAGTCTGCAGATTTGAGCAGGCTCATCTCCCAACTCTGGTTCTTCCAAGGGCGGAGGCACAATGGACATTGTGCGGATCGAATAAAGGGCTTGTTGTACGCTTCTTAGTTTTGCTACAATTCTATTGTACATGGCTTCTTGTTTTTCTTCGTTCCTTTTCACAATATCTTCTGAGGCATCTTCTACAACAGAAATAATGAAATCGAAGTCATCAATCATGAGTACACTCTACATATGTGGCTTGTTGGCATTGGCCTTCTTCCGCGATGAAGGTTTCATGGGGGAAACCTTCCTTTTCTTAGAGGGATCAGTGTCTTCAGGATGGTTTTGTGGCGGTGTTACTTCGCCTTGCTTATCTTCCTCTTGTTCTTTTTCCTCTTTGTTCACTTCATCATTACCTCCTCCGCTAGGTGACTTGAATGCGGTCTCTTTTGTCATGTTGTGTATTTCCTGTACATATTGCTTCTTTTTCTTCTTGTTGTTGCTTGGGGCATCATACTCTTCACGAGTAACTACCAGATTTCCAATGAGGTCTGAGTCAAACAGCTTTGCAGGTCAACAGGGATAAGGAATTATGTCGACGAGTCTTTAATGATTTCTTCCAAGTCCTCTGTAGTGAGCTTGTAGTAGTACTAAAGTTCTTCTTTGCTTTCATCGTTGCGTGCAATAATGTAAATAAAATTCTTATCTACGTGGAAATTCATAAGAGGCATGAACCTGTCCACGATGTTCGGTGTCATATGAGGAAAGGACTCAATAACTCTCCTAAGTTGTAGGTAGTAGGTATGAAATACTGCATTTGACTACCACTGCTTCCCCATATCACTCGAATACCAAAGCGTGGTGAACTTCGCAGCAAGCGGCTCAAATGGATCAATGTCAGGGAAGGTCGCACCTTACTGCATCTCCCAAGCAGTAAATGTGATGAGGATCAGGAGCCAGCTGAATTGAAACTCATAGCCCTGATCTTGGGCTTTGCGACAATCCAATTCGAGCTGATTAACTAGGTACTTCACCCAGTTCATCTGTAGGCCTTCCACGCATTTCCCAGCGAGGTCAACGACCAACCCTGTAACCTACGTGGGTATGTTCTTCCTCACAATATTTCCTGCAATTAATTGACATGTTAGGCGCACTGTGCCATTCTGGATGGAGGCTACCTTGTAGCCTCACGTCCCCTTCTCAACATCATCGTATGTTTCTTTAATCGTCTGTTCCAAGGCACGGTCTGCAGCTTTCCTTGGGTAGAAATCTTGTGGGTCGGGTCCCTACATGCTTAGTCCAGTGATCCTATGGATCAATGTTGGATCGACAGTGATACGTCTGTCCAACCACAGATACCCACCGTGGGATCATGACATCAGGAGCTTAACGCAGGAATTAACCTCCTGGTGCCTTCCAAAATGTGGAATCTTCATTACATTTAACAGGGTGGATTGCGCGAGGTTCATCATACACAACTGAGGGATGATCTTCGTCTTCTTTCCCTTCGTCTTGGTCGGATATTTGTAAGGTGCAAGCATGCCATAGCTCTTACGGTCTCCTAGGTTATAGTTGCTAATATTCAAGGTTGGAATTCTTTCTAGTTGTGGTCTGAATGCATGTATCCCCTTCGGGAGGTACGCAGTGATGACAGTGTAGTCGAAGTCGCTTGGGACACTGTCGTGACTTACTACACCGAACAAGGGTGGGATGTACTCAGGTAGGATGGTCGGGATTAGCTTCGCATTTTCTAAGTCATCTCTGTGCTTGGTTCTCTTTTCTATGACGACTCGGGAGGGCCCAGATCCACGTGCGGTCGACGAAGAGGCTTGCACTCTTCTCGTTGATGATGCTTGTACACCCATAGACATTACTCTTTTAGTCATAATATCGATGAGTACCTCCTTCACAGACTCTTCTACTATGCTAAGTTCTTCGGACATACATGCTCATGGTTGACTATCTCAGGTTGAAGAGAAACAACTCAATGTGACGGGATGGATATCGATAGCTTGATGATCACTGTGCGAAATCAACTAATCTGTGAACTCAAATAATCACGGGTGGAAAAAGTGTTATTGGTGCAAGGCTCGATGGAATAAGTAGACGGCTAGGCAACATATCTCTCCAACGGGCGAGAACCCTTCATTAACTCAGTTCTATCCGTTATGGTGTGGTCCCAAAGGTTTGATGGCGAGCTCTCTAGCCATAACTGTTGTTCTAACCGTTCAAGTCTTTGGGCTAACGATTATAATGTTTCTAATGGTCATATTGCTTCTCTATGGCTAAGTGCCATGCTGTGTTGTACTAATATCCTGACGAAGTTCAATTTCTAGAGTCCTTCCTTCTGCGCAGTTCCCTCTGGAACTTTCTGGAACTTTTCTATCTTTACTTTCTTCTTACTTAGTTTTCTATCCTTCTTTCCAGTGAGCTTCATCTCGGTATTCCTCTTTCCATTCTGATTCTTATCTCCTCTTGGCATAGTAACTTCGCACTGCTGATGGTATTTACTAGGGTTCAAGGGAAATACTTTTTCTATGTCTTGTGTAGGTGCTCTTCTTTCCTGTACAGATAGGTGTCTCAAGTCCTCGTGTGTCCTTTCAACTTCGACATCCAAGTTTCTAGTTCTACATAACTTCAACCTGTTGTCCTGTTCCTCAATCAAATGTGCGATCCTCCTAGTCATGAAATCTTTTAATTCCTACTTCTTCTGCTCTAAGATTTCCTCTTCTTTTCTTTTGGCTTGATCTTTTTCGATCCAAGGCTTCCCTAGTAACATAGAAAATGGGGCGCTAAATATGAACACAAGCATCAAATCTGAACACAAAAATGAAGAGACATAAGCATCAAATATGAACACAAAAACTTGATAATGGAGTTTGTCCCTGGTGGACTACATCTTCAGGTTCTGCTCTCAAATGGGTAGGCTCCTTCATTAACTCAGCAAAATAATTTGGCAAAATACATAAGTATACCTCATCCTGAAATCAAGCCGCAAAAATAATGCTCATATTAGAAAATAGACAACACCACTGAATTTGTGGCGTCGAATTATCCAAAAATGACTATCTCCACGTCTCGATCCGACTCTGGCACTCCTAGGCCCAAGAATAAATTTGTCTCGATTTTTGTGCCCTCTCTGCAACCTTCATTAATGATTAGACTGCATTTCTTTTTGTGCCCAAGTGGTCCTATCGTACACGCCTCCCCTTTCTGGTTGGGTGGTTTCATCATTTAATATATTTTTTCGTCGTTGGTTACAATGTATGGCTCGTGTCTTGTTGGTTTGGGTAGATTTGTTAAGACGCATATGGGGGAGGAGGTCCCGGGGTCAAACCTACAGGCCTCCCCCTTTTGGGTTTGTATTGTTGCAATATATAAATTTAACATATGGTTTGTTCACTATATTTAGCGATGGCACTAACCCATATCCCAATTATTTAACTAGTGGCCAAGTTTGGCGTGGTCCGCCATATTTGGCGGACCTACCAAACTATATTTTTTTCCAATTTTGCTCACAGACTGTCATTGAGCATTTCCCGCCTGCCATGTGGCAGCCTATGATTTGGCCACGTGGTGGCCTCTCACTTGGACACATCATCCCCTAGCATGTCACCACGTCACGTCATTGTTTCGTGTCAGCGTATGAATTGTACGGACTACCACATGGCATGATCCGATTGGTCCACAAATCAGCCTGAAAATGCCAAAATTGGTGACACGTGGCAACCTATGGTGATACCATGTCACCATGATGATGTCATGTTGCCAGGTGTCACCTTCCTTCTCCTGCCACATGTATTGTACAGATGTTGACCTCATCCGTACAGATACCGACATCAGCAGTACGAATGTTGACTCATCCCCTGCTGACTGGGCTAGGTTGACCAAACTTTGACCGCAAATATCTTTTAATCTGTGACTCTATTTGACGAGCCATTTGCGCCATTAGAAATATTGCGACGCGCTCTTCGTGTTAATGTCATTTTCACTAATTTTTGGGAACTTTTAATATTTTCCCTTTCTCTATCTATTGAATCCATTATGAGCGTCCTGAGTTGCCTCTGCGAGTTCTTAGTTGTTCTTCGCCTTCTCTGGATCCCTTTTGGATCACGCCTTCCCACTAAGAGATTTTTGGACCACCAAAAGCTTTCATCAATCAACATGTAAGTGAGGGAAGAGTCCCCTCACTTTTTCCTTCTCTATGCACTTTGTCTTGCTCGGATATGTACCCTTTAAGCCTACTCGAAGATAATCAACATCACTCCTGCATGAATTCCTCGTCCTCCTATCCAGGATGATATATTCCTGTAACTTATCCAAGTACTCAGGTGAAAAATCATCAACTGAAGGTATTGGAACTTCCTCATCTTGATCCATGATCATGGGAGGCTCAAAAAGTTTCAAGTTCTCAATGTTCACAACTGAGTAAATTTGCATGTAAGGTGGAAGATCCAGATGAAAATCATTGGTACCACTTTTATCCAAGATAGTGAAGGGCCATAACGGATGGGCTTGAGTTTCTTGCCTTCACCCTTCAATCTCTCCTTGTTGATGCGAAGCCATACCTGGTCTCCAACCTAGAATTGATGATCAACCATGTGCTTGTCATGTCGAGATTTATCTTGTTCTTGAATTTTCTCCAACTGTTCCCTAACTGCCTGGTGTACCTGTTGGATCCTCTGGATGAACTTGCAGGCTCTATCCTCTATTCTTTATTCATTCACATCGACATCTCTCCCATACATCAAGTCCAAAGGAACCTTGGGTAGGTACCCAAAACATGTCTCAAAAGGTGAACTCTGAGTGGAAAAATGTAAATCTCGGTTGTAAGCATGTTGTACATAGGGTATTTGTTCATCCCATAACTTGGGATTCTTGTTGCAATAGCCTCGAAGAAAAAGTACCACTGTTCATCTTACCACCTCTGTCTGTACGTTGATCTATGGATGGAAAGCAGTGATCCTCTTCAATTTGGTGTCCATCATCCTCCACAAACTAGTCCAAAAGTCCCCAAGGAATCAAGTATCTCGATCCGAGACAATGGATGTGGGTAACCCAAAGTGAACCCAAACATATTGAAAGAAGAGATTACCAGTCTACTCAGGAGTGATCTGCTTTTACATGGCATCAAGATACACATCTTGTTGAACCTATCCACTACAACATACAAATAGTCATGACCCCCTTTGGTCATTGGTAAACCCCCTACAAAATCCATGGAGACACTTTCCCATGGATGGGATGGAACATGAATTGGTGAGTATAGCCCCAATTTTCTATTAGTGGGCTTACAAGTAGAACAAATCACACACCCATTTACATAGTTAGTTACAATTTCTTTCATTTAAGGCCAGTAACAAAACCTCTGCAAATGAGCCATATTTTTTCCTACCCCAAAATTCCCAAACACAAGAGAAGTGTGAGCTTCTCGTATTACATGGACTCATTCACTTGTAGGAATACATATCTTTCCAAGATGGTAGAGTAGTTTTACCTACAGAGAATAGTTCTCTACCTGTGCACCATGGGTTAGCTTCTCATATACTTCCTTAAAATATTCATCGATGGCATATTGTTCTACATAGCTATCATGAGATAAATAAGTATTGTTCAAAATAACAGAAGCAACAATAGGAGGTCTAGAAAGCATATCGACTACCTTGTTACTTGTACCCTTTTTGTACTTGATTACCAAATGAAATTGTTGTAGAAAACCCATCCATCTGTAGTATCGATATTGTTGCAATTTGGTCTGTTCTTGGAGATACTGTAAGGGTTGGTGATTTGTATGTATGATTGTTTCCTTCCCTAACAAGTAGTGCTTCCATTTCTTTACGCTCTGGACTAATGCATGCAACTCTTTATCATATGTAGGATAGTTAACAACAACTTGGTTAAAAGTTCCAAACTGGTAATAGATAGGCTTACGATATTGCATCAATATTTCACCCATGGCGTATCTACTGGCATCTATCTCGATCTCAAAAGGGTGTCGAAGGTTCGGCAGTGCTAATATTGGTGCGGTATTGATCTTCTCCTTCAAAGTGTTGAAAGATTTTTTGTTGCTTTCCTTCCCACTGAAAAGTGTTCTTCACATTGGTTAAGGCATGAAAAGGAGATGTTATAAAGGAGAAGTTGTAAATGAACCTCCTCCAATACTGGACTGCACCTAAGAATCTTCGGACTTTGGTTACACTTTTTGTCTCAGGCCAATTTACAATTACATCAATTTTGGAAGGATCAATTTTTAATTATCCTCCTCCTACAATATGACCTAAGTACACAGGTGCAGTCTTGCCAAATTCACATTTAGAAAATTTTACATACAGCTTTTCCCTTTTCAAATATCCAATACTTGCTTTACATGCCTCACATGTTCATCCCAAGTCCCGCTAAAAATAAGAATGTTGTCTAAATATATAATCACAAAATTATCTAGGAAATTCCTGAATACATCATTCATTACATGCATGAAAGTTTCCAGAGCATTACAAAGCCCAAACGACATAACTAACGACTCAAAAAATCCCTTATTGGTTTTAAATACAATTTTCCATGCATCCTGTTGTGCGACCCTGATTTGATGATATCCACTATGCAAATCCAACTTAGTGAAATAAAAATAATTCTTCAATTGATCAATTAAATCATCTATACGAGGAAGAGGGTATCGATTTTTCACCGTGATTTTATTTAAGGCCCGATAATCGACACACATTCACCATGTGCCATCTTTCTTTGGCACCATCACGATTGAAGAACCACAAGGAGAGGAACTGGGCTTGATGACCCCTTGATCCAATAATCCCTGTACCTGCTTGTTGATCTCTGTCATCTCCACAACTCACATCTTGTACATGGTCACATTAGGAAGAGGAGAATCCTGTTGAAGATGTATCTCATGTTGGATTTCCCTCTTAGGAGGTAAGCCATCTGGTTCCTGAAAAATATCATCATACTTAGAAACAATATCAATTAATTCCTTTTTATGAGATGGATCACATCCTCGGAAAGCGTCGGGTGTCCCGACATCTTTCTCTCTTACGACAATGAGTACATATCTCTTATTAGTGTTTATGAGTATTTTCATTTGCCCTGCACTAACAAGTGTTGTATTTACCCTCATGTTGTGAGATCTAACAATATATTCCACTCCCCCTTTGGTAAGGTGTTATTTGTTCTCATGACGAAATAATACTTCTTTTCTATCATAAAGATAAGTATGTCCCAACACTATGCCACATATATCAAGTGGTACAACATCCAAATCCACTTCATCAATCAACTTTGAAGCAATAGCGAATCTGACCCTACATTGTTTGGTGACATTAAGTTTTTCTTTATCACATACCCAACCAAGAGGATAAGGCTTTAGATGTGGTTTTGTTTCAAGACCCATCTTCTTAACAAGTGCTTATGATATTAAGTTTACTTGAGAACCTAGATCAAATAATGTATCTATCTTAGTGTGTTTAGATACAACTCTTATGTGAAATAATTCATTCCTCTTTGGTTCATCATCATGAGATTCATTATTGGAAGTTAAACTAGCATGAAGGGAATCTTTACCTTGTACTCCAACCGTTGTGATCTTTCCTTCATTTCCTGAATCAGAACTAAGATCATGTTGCACTGTAGCAATGGTTTTTGTCTTCCCCTTTCCACCAAACTGTTTCGGTTTATTTTCTGGATGCAGTTTCCAACAATGTTCTTCATATGACCGATTTTCTTGCAATGAGTGCAAGATGGCTTTCCTCCTTCTCCCGTCATTGTGGCGGTCTTCTTGTCCTTCATTTTAAACTTCTTAAAAGTTTTATGTGGGAGATTGGAAGGTTTCTTTGTGGGATGTTCTTGAACATGCTTCCCCATGTTCTCATGGTGAGTGGCTTTCACACAAACTTCGTCAAGACTAGTGGGATTAAACAAGAGCAAAGTGTGACGAATATAACTGTGAAGTGCACAAATATACTTCATTAAATTTTCATAAGAATCCAAAGGAATGTTCAATGCAAGAGATTTATTCATAAATTCTTTTGTGAAACTTTGTACAGTTTGACCTTTACTTTGCCCTAAGGTTTTTCATTCCATCATTGCTTTATGTAAATACCCTAATGGATAAAATTTCTTCCTTATCGCTGATTTAAATTCCGACCATGAGGAAAGAATATTACCACACTTACTTCTTTCCTGAATCTTTCTCTCCCACCATACGAGAGCAATGTCTTCCAATCGAAGAGAAGCTAGTTTCACTTTAACTTCTTCTTCATCAATATGTTGAACACGAAAATACACTTCAACCTGTCAAATCCAATTATCTAGCTTTTCAGGATTAGCATCTCCATTAAACATAGGTAAATAAAATTTTACATCAAGCTTTAATAACGATTTCTTAAAATAGGCTTTATCGCTAGAATGATGAAAATGATGAGAATGCTTAGAGGAAGAAGAACTAGAAATCGAAGGTGAAGACGAAGGGTCAGGAGGATCTTCTCTAGCCCCTTAGTTTACCGAAGCATCATCATTTGCATGTGCTTCCTTTTTCTTTCCTTTATTTTTCATCCTCTTCTCGTAATCTCCATACATTCGTTCGACCATTTCTGACATGCGATAAAAGACCATGTGAAAGTTTTTCTCCTGTTCATCACGCTTGTCCTCTTCTGCCATTTTCTTCCTTCGGGATGCACGACCAACTTCAGGATTGAAAGTCTGAATATTTGATTCACCCTGCTTATGCTTGGTGCTAGTAATCATTCACACTCAACAATTCAAGTCAAAGACGAATGCTCTGATACCAACATGATCCGGGATCTTTTCATCGAGTGACTTATAAATAATTGCATTAAATGAGCATAAATTAAAGTGCACCATTAAAGAAGGAAAAGCTCAAAAATGAAGAGACATAAGCATCAAATATGAACACAAATACTTGATAACGGAGTTCGTCCCTGGTGGACTACATCTTTGGGTCCTACTCTCAAATGGGTAGGCTCTTTCATTAACTTAGCAAAATAATTTGGTAAAATACATAAGTATACCTCATTCTGAAATCAAGCTGCAAAAATAATGCTCAGATAAGAGAACAGGCAACACCACTGAATTCGTGGTGTCTAATTACCCAAAAATAATTGTCTCCACATCTCAATCCGACTCTGGCACTCCCAGGCCCAAGAAGAAATTTGTCTCAGCTTCCATGCCCTCTCTGCAACCTGCATTAATTACTGGACTACATCATTTTCCATGCCCAAGCGATCGTACCGTACATGCCTCTCGTCTTTGGATGGGTACATTCAACATTTCATATATTTTTTTGGAATTGGTTACAATGTATGGCCCGTGACCTATTGGTTTGGGCGAACTTGTTAAGGCACATATGGGGGAGGAGGTCCTGGGGTCAAACCCGCAAGCCTCCCCCTTTTGGGTTTGTATTGTTGCAATATATAAATTTAACATATGGTTTGTTCGTTATAGTTAGCGATGGCGCTAACCCGTATCCCAACGATTTAACCAGTGTCCAAGTTTGGCATGGTCCGTCACATTTAGCGGACCCGCCAAATTATATTTTTTTCCAATTCTCCTCATGGACTATCATTGAGCATTTACCTCCTGCCACATGGCAGCCTCTGATTGGGCCACCTGGTGGCCTCTCACTGGGCCATGTCATCCCCTATCAATTCACCACTCCACGTCGTTGTGCCACATCAATGTACGGACTGTATGAACTTCACGTGGCACGATCCGATTGGTCCACGGATTGGCCTGAAAATGCCAAAACTAGGTGACACATGGCAGCCTCTAGTGTTGCCACGTCACCATGATGATGTCATGTAGAGGTCAGCATGCCACGTGTCATCTTCCTTTTCCTTCCACATGTACTGTACAGATGTTGACATCATTCGTATGAATTCTAACGTCAGCAGTACAGATGCAGACGCATCCCCTATTGACTGGGCTAGGTTGACCAAACTTTGACTGTGAATATCTTTCAATCCATAACTTTGTTTGACGAGTCGTTTGCGCCATTAGAAATATTGCAACTCCCTCTTCGTGATCATGTCATTTTCACTGAGTTTTGGGAACTATGAATTTTTTCCCTTTCTATGTCTACTAAAGCCATTATAAGTGTCATGATTTGCCTCTGCGAGTTCTGAGTTATTCTTAGCATTCTCTTGATCCTTTTTGGATCACTACATATACTTGTACAAGTAGGGATTTTTCTCCTCTGAACCTGAAATGTCATGGGGAGTGTATGGAAGAATATTAAGAGAGTTGAGTAGAAAGGAATATGAAGGAGAAAGTTAAGAAGACTGATTCACAAATATTTTGAAAGGCCCAAAACTTGCTTCTAGAAAAAATACCTCTATAGAAAACTCTCTAAAAACCTAATGCCAACCCTTTGAATCTGCCTCCTTTTCTCTTTTGTAATCTCTTCTTCATCTTTTTGAAACTATTTTTTAGTTAGGGTTTTTATGTGTCCCTTTTGGTGCAATGAATCAATCCCTTTGGTATATATGATCTTTGATATTCGCACCATCATCTGGGACCCACCTTAGAAGTTTATAAATTTCTTTAAATAAATGATTTTCCAAAAATAACTTGTTTCTAAACCAAAAAATAGTCTTGGTTCTAATCTATTTTTTAGGGCCTTGTCAGTCAATTCAATTTTATGAATTATGTTAGATTAAATCATCAATCCAGGATCATAAAATTATGAAGTGTAATGCAAAATATATGCAAGGTTTTAGTTTCCAACTAATCTATCTAAATGATTTCAGATACAGAAAGAAAACTACTTATTGTCCAGTTAGTTGTAGAAAATAGGGGAGCTACAAAAAATAGTATATGCAAAAAAATATGTAAAAACAACTTAAATTAAACACGTGAAATATTCAAATTTCGAAATTATCAATTTACTGGATTGTTAATCTGAGTATTTGAACTACTGGATTCAAAAGAACAATCATTAATTCAATCAACAATCTCAATATTAGTCTCTCTGTGTGCAAAACAAATAGAAACAATTGAATTGCAAGAAATTGAAAGAACGGGAAATAGAAATCACACGACTAAAATGGAAATCACACAAATGGATTTAAACACACCAACAAAAACATAATTGAGTAATGTATTCCTCCTCAGGGGGGCCTCCTGGCTTGGGTACACTAATTGGAGAAGTCATATAAAGCTTGAACTTTT